>JARJDS010020439.1:0-19840 GCA_030264155.1 Atheta pasadenae | reverse complement strand
CGATAAGGTCAAAGATTATTGCTCATATTGCTCATCAGTCATCACCAAACAAACTTACAAGTTCCTTCCTATAACCTACCTATGGTTAAACATCGTGTGCCTTGCGGCCAATCACCAATCAACGTTTTACCAACGTTTAACATTTGAATATGTAAAATATGGTAAACCGCAGTAAAACACTTCCATTTCCGCGTGCGGGATGACTGACTTGGTGCATGAACGCGTCTCATCTTGTACAAATTATACCTATGTGTAATCGTGCAGCACACCTTCAACACTCCAATCTTAGCTTACATTAACCTCTAATTAAGTTAACAATTAAAAAATGAAGAAATTTAACTTTATACACAGGTAGTAAGATACACTTTGTAGGTTAGAAACGCAGCTGATTTTGTTTGTCAGTTTTGCATGGCTGTATAACAAGTTGCATACATCACAGTAAAATAATAGACAAAAAAAAATAAAATTTTTAGTTTTTGTGGGAATTATAAATAATTAACGCGTTAAAATAATAAAATAAAATAATTTAGTATTAAACACAACGAAAACAAGTGGTTTACACAATCTAGGAAGTGTTTTTCATTAAAAAAGCAATGAAGTAACAAATAAGATTACAAAGTGAAAAAAATATGTTTTTGCTTGAATGCAGTTGATTTTTGTTGTTTTTTCTAATAAAAATGACGAAATACGATAAATAAATGTTGGACTTTGAGCGTATGGATTCAATACTTATCAATAAATGAATCTAAGTCAACTGTTTAGTAGTCATGCAATGAGTATTGAGATTATAAAGTCATGAAGTCATGAACATCACTACACAATATCATCAATTCGAGAAACAAACATTATCGTCATTTGTTGTTATTTTATTCATTACCAGCTACAGAGCCAAAGCAGAATAGGCTGAAATGATCCGGAATCGTAAATATTGGTTGGACTGTGGCAGTTATTGCTTTGATATTTGTTTCTGAAATTGTTGACGCATTTTATAAAGTAAAGGAAGTTTATAAATAAATAACAAACGTGTGTTCCGGATTTAAAGTTTACATTCACACGACTTACGAGTGACAACGTGATTTGAATGTAAATTTTATGGACAAAATTCAAACGACCTTGGGGATTATTTGATTTGAAATAAAAACAAAAGCAAAACAAAAGTATTAAAGACACGAAGTTTAATTTACAATAAATATTAAGTAATTTATTGAACTAATAATTGTTATAAATTAATTATCGTTAAATTAATTGTTTGTTTTGACTATGAGTTATAAATATGAACGAAATCAAACAAATTCGTGTTGTAAAAGTTCGTTAACCTTGTGCACTTGTACTGATTTGTCTGTTACAGTCAGTTAATTATGATTGTAGACAGTTTGTAGGACTTTGAATGTTTAAATAATTAAAAATGAAAAATGTTTACATAAAAATGTGGATCATTTGATTTGTTTTGTTTGGAATTTAAAAATGTAAACAAACATAAAACAAACAACTACTATTTGTTGGTTAGGAGTGTTTATAATGTTTTTTTGTTGTAATTGTTGTTGAACAATTGATATAATTGAATTGTTTAAGTTATTTTTAATTTTATTTGATTTTATTGGTTTTCTACCAATGGAATATTTTTAATTTTGATGAAAATAACTGTATAAACAAAGTTAGATTTGTTTTTGTGATTTTTTGTGATTGTTACTTTGTTTACTTTTGTTTTTTGAGTTATTTAGATTTTATTGTTGCAATAAATTGCAAAGTGCATTAGCGCGGCACCTGTTGAGGAATTTCGTAACTAAGTTTACTGTGAGGTAAAGGTACAGTTCACGCGAGTTTTCTTTCATACCGACACACGTTTTTACAGACACTAACAAACATTTAGTCACACGGACGTGCATTTTAACTAATACTAACAGAAACAACGTAGGAAACTGCAGTAAATTATTGACTAATGCGTGTTTTGTTTTTGTGGTTTACTGCAGTTTACTGTTTGTGTATAAGGTAACTTTGGTAGGCGTTACTTCTAACACGATACAATGCGTAGGGAGTACTTACGCCCAACTCAACAAAATGGCTGCGCGTGTGGGAGGGGCCTAAATTTACTTTATTCATAATCCTTTGGGAAATGATTTTATTTTATTTATAAAACTAACATTAAAAATAAAAGGTCGTAAAAACTGTCAAAATATTTAATAAATTTAACCGTAAACAATAAAATAATCATTGGTTTATCATTTTATACATACAAAATTATGAAAAAAATAAAAACTTACCATTTCATCGCTGTTTTTGCACATACATTTTTAATTTAATTAAAACTAAAGCCAAAACAGGAAAACAACAAACAAAACCAATATAAACAAATAACAAAATCTGTTTTGTCTAGTTTTTTGTAGTTTAAACGAACATTAACCGGTTTACTGCTTTAAACTAACAGAAACACTTTTGGAATGTTGTGTAAAATCGTATCAATCGATGACTGACCGTGGTGAATGCACAAAACGTGAAAGCTCAACTCGCCACGCAGTATACAACCACAAAGTCACATCAAACACTCATCGACTCATGGCGCAAACGAAGCAAAACTTTATACTTTGACACAGTGAACGTCTAGCCACGAACGCTTAACCGATTTGAACTGAATCGCGATCCACGCCGATTGTTTATAACATTTTTCCATGATCCTCTCGATGATTCTCACCCGCGTTATCAGCGAGTGACTGACTCGAGTAAGTAAGTACTTGACCAATTAAAATATTAAGTTGAAAGGTCACACCATACACGCATTATTTTATTACCAAGTCGAGACTTTTACTTACTCAGTGCACTGTAATCAGTTTACAATTCGTTAATTAACTTTTTTGACGTCGACGTAGTAATAAATCAAACTAAAACCGGTTAACCGAAATTTTTAAAAACACAATTCTGCAAGAACACAATTTTTAAGTTTACGGTTAAACGGTTAATTTACAAAAATAACCGGTTAATTATAAAACTTAAATTTAACAAATATAAACTTAAAAATTAAAAATACACTAAAAAAATAGAATTTTAAATTTTTTATTAACCGGTTATTTTTGAAAATTAACCGGTTAATCTGTAAAAAAATTAAATAATGGAATAATTAAAAATTTAAAAAGAAAACAACAATTGAAACATTAAATAAAAAGAAGTATACGTACAATTACATAATATACAGATAAAATAATTTCAGCAATTGCAGATTAATTACAGATTTCTTCTTAAAATAAATTCATAATAGATTATATATTGTTATGTGGGTTGCATACATGCATAATATATTTATTTATATTTCCTAGTTTGAATTCATTCACTTACTTCGCCACATTACGTCTATATCTTTGATGATTCGCCTTTATACAGTATGTTAATTTATTTATGTTTATAGTTATGTTTGTTATCCAACAAGGATTGGTTTTAATTGAATAAAACCGAGCTGGGATCCTCGTTGTCCATCTGCTTCACGTGACGCAGCACATCTTTTTTGGTTATCACACCGAGTAATCGACTACACAAACAAAAAATAACAAATTTTACCTTTTTACTTAAAACGATTGTAGTTTTGTACTTACCCGTTATGTGTCACTAAAGTTTGACGCAATCCCAGCTTTCTAAACATATCAACAACAGTTTCCATTGGTGTTTGGTCTGTTATGGTGATTGGAGCCATGTCCAAGATTTTTTTCAAATTTAATGGCGGCGGACCCAACGTTTGTGGTGGATTACCGCTTGTAAACACAACTAAACTTTGACCACATATTCCATCAACTAATCTTTTGGCATTTGCTATAAAAAAAAACGTAGAATTTTATAAAATGTCGGTTAACCTGTTTTGCATGATAAAAAACCGGTTATTTTATAATACAAAAAATACCGGTTATTTTGGTATAAAAAAAAACGTTTTTTTGTGTAAACTCACCAATTGCAAGATTTAAATCACGTCTTAAAACAAACCCAACCAAATACTGCGACTCCATTGACACAACAACCGGATAACCGTTATGTTCGGTTTCTTTGAGTAATTGCTCCACATCATCCATCGTCATTGTGTCTTGAGTTATTACACTTAAACTCTCATTACGTCTATAAAAAAAGTCACATACAAAAAATTATTTATGTTAGAATGTAAAATGAGGTTATGTCAAAACGTACTTTGGTTGCATAACGTCCGCGGCAAGTGACGTATGCGCAAACTCATCCTTCGAGTCCAAAAACGGATAACCGTTAAGAGCAATGTGCGCATCGTAAATACCTTGGCGTCCCAAAGCATCCCCCACCCATTTACTCGCCATTGCCGCCGCCATTAAAGGCACAATATACCTAACCCCACCAGTTAACTCAAACATAATAACCACCAATGACACCGTCATTCTGGTAACGCCCCCTAAGACAGCGGCCGCGCCTACCATTGCATACAAACCCGGTGTAATGCAATCATCCCCAGTTGAGCATTCGCCAGTAAACAAAAACGTTTTGGGATAATTGTACGCCAATTGTTCGACTGCAATACCGAAGATTCGGCCCACAATGGCGCCTAAACATAACGATGGGATGAACAAACCGCACGGGACTTTAATACCGAAGGTAAACACAGTCATCACAAGTTTCAGGATTAGTGCAAGGATTAACAACCAGATGGCGGTGTAGACGCCTGGACCAGCAGCGGCCACATTGAGGGCGGAGTTTTTATAGTCCGTAAAATTTCTATTGTAATCGCTATAACAGAGATTTATAGGTTAGTTTCACAAAATTGAGGTTATAGTTGGTAATTTACCATAAATTGTCAGAGTTTGAGATACCGCATTGACTGAATAACAAATAAATCAATTGGCTTGTGTTCATTCTCGTGTACGGATTCGGATAAGCAATAATGGCGGTGATCACAGTCACAACTAAAACTTCAGTCACTGGATACTGACCGAGTTTGGAGAATTTTCTGTAGCGGCACCAATATAAATTAGCTTTGATGAATATTGTTGCAATCACGCCCTGGAATTAATAAAATAATTAATCACAATCAATAATTCCACACTCGAAACCTTAAAAGTAGAAAATATCCCAAACAAATACGAACCCCAATAATACCAAGAGTAATAAATGGTATCAATTCAAAGAACATCCATGGTTTGTTGTATTCGACAAAGAACAACACTGAATGTTCATTACCAAATGGATTAATCGATCTCAGAATGAAAGCAGCAATCAAAGCACAGAAAAATGATCTCCAGAGTGTTTTCAATGGAAAGTAGTAACTAACCTAAAAATATTATATGTGATTATTAATTATTCTTTCATTAATAAGTTTCGTTTAGCTATAAAAAAACCATGGCTCATTTAACATCTTACGTCAAACGACAATTAATCTTGTTTTCATTCTTACTTCTTCCAAACTGAAGAGTACTCCACCGATGGGCGCACCAAAAGCAACAGACACACCGGCTGCTGCAGCCGCGGATAGAATCTCACGTTTTTTGGCTTCGTTTCGGCCGTATTTTGGGAATAAATACGATAAAATGTTTCCTATCGCGCAAGCAATGTGCACCATTGGACCTTCTTTTCCTAAACTTAAGCCAGAAGATACTGACAGGATTAAACCCACGCTTTTTATTATTAATGTCCATTTGCCTAAGTAGCCTCGGATGATGAAACCGCTTAAAATTGTTTTAATCTGTAAATAAATTCAATTAGTTTTAAATTACGATTGTTTGGAATTTGTTTTTTTGTTAGTTTTTAATTCAAGTCGATAGATGGCGCCATAAAAATTGAATAAAAATACGCACAATGCTAACATTAATTGTTTTTAACTCAAAAAAAATCTTTAAGAATATTTATTATTGATTGTTTAAACTCTTAACGTTGATTATTTAATGAAAATACCAAAATATGTCTGTTTTTTTAATGTTGATAACACTAATTTCCAAAAACTACCAATGGGGGCGCTCACAAAATGACTGTTTTGACGATTGACGTACCACAACGTCTTTTGTTTCTAACAAGTGCGACAAAGTTAAAGAAATCGAATGATATATAAATTAAAACAACAACTAAGTAAGTAAAAGTGTAAAATACAAGCAAATAATGGTTAAAATTATGTAGTTAAATATCGCGTTAGTGTATAAGTGCAATATGAGAGTTTGAGTTAGCAGCAGTATGCAGCAGCAGCATAAAAAATAAAAAATTGAGGTTAGTTTTTTTTTTCATTTTTTTACACAAAACACGGCAAAAACCTAGTAATAGTAATAATAACTAATTATACCTAATAAGAAACCATGATTTTATTAGTTATTATGTGTTTAAATGAAAAATTGCGTTTAAAACGTTATTTTTCGTAATTTATGTAATAGTTCGCATAAAATCCGTAAGGCGTCGTTATTATCACCACCGTAAATGATGCGGGAAAATTTACAATTTAAGGTTAAATTTGAGCTTAATTTGAAATTAAACTTACCTCGGGAATACCAGACCCACACGCGTATGGTGCAAACATTCTTACTAAAGACGCAGACAATGCCGCAAACAACAACGCCCAGATAATATAAAACAAATACGAAATTATATAACTCCCAGCGCCGAATTTTGATTGTCCCAGAACTTCAGCCCAAGTAAGCCACTAAAATATAACAAATTTCACTTAGTAACATAGAAAAATGTAATGAATAGTAGTAGTAACTGACCTGTGAACAATTACCAACTTCGAAACTTGTTTCATTCATTGACCAACAACATTGTTCTTGGTTTAACCAAAAAGCTTGTGGGCAAATGCCAAACTTTAAATCAGTCATCCAACTAGCTCCAATATCAATAACACCAGCAATGACTCCTGTACATAAGCCCACCAATAAAACACACAACCACCCAGACCAGGCATCATGTGCGCCTTCAATTAAATTCCAAATAGAATCCTGTTTCTTTTTAATGATGTACCTATGTCGCATTCTGTCCCTAGCAATGTCTCTTTGCCAATCAATGGTGTGGAAATCATCGTACTGACCAATACCTGGTATATCACCATGTTCATGATTACCAGTAAAAGTTACACCACCTGAAAGTTATTTTCCAATCAAAAAATTATGTAGTTGGTTAGAATTATTTATTCAATTGATAATTACCGGTTGTATCATCGTCATCTGGCGGTAATCGTGATGGTCTGTTATCTCCCATACCTGATGTGTTTATATCAATCATATCGTCATCCGAATTCACGTACGTGACGCGCGGCGCTTTGTTTGTAAACTAGAAATAGAAGGAAAACAAAACTGTTCACTTTACAATGCGGAATTTCTCAACATTTTAAGTGGTCGAGAAACGCAGCCGAACACTTTGCTTGGTTATCAAACAACACACAAACACGGCACCTGCGCATTACATGACAGGACGGAAAATCGATTTTCCTAAATGGTTTGCTCACTAGCTGCAGTTGCAGTGTGTTAGCAGGTCACTACAGTTGGAATTCAACACAAAACCACCACAAAAATTCACAATATACACAAAAACACAACAAAACCACACAAAATTACACAAACAATCACAAGAGCGAAAACTTAATATCTAGAAAAATTAAAGTACCATATTCATATTCATAGATTGGGCCAATTCATATTCACTGCTTTGTGATCCTGTGGATTCTAATAACTGATTCATATTTGTGCGTGATTTTGTTGAGTATCAAGTTATCACAGTTAGTCAACTAGAACTCTGGAATTTTTGCATATGCACATAACTATTAGTTCGTTTCCTTTCTCAATAACTAACAAACTGGTTTAAAAGCTTGCGACAGACAGAAGCTTAGCATTTACCTTTTTATTGTATACCGTTTGATAAGATGTTGGTTGTTTGGTTGGTGTGTTTGTACCCTTTTTCAGTGGGAACTTTTCCATGACTTGCAGACCTGTAAACAACACATATTAAGCTTTTTATTGCTTAAACATTGTGTAATTTAACGCGAGACATGTAAAAATATGCCATTTACATGCAATGTAGTGAATGTAACCATATTTACCATTTTTTGCTGTCGTTCAAGATAATAATGACGGACGTACGTGCATTTACGCTGATTAGTAATCAATCTAATTGTAGTTGGTATAAAATTGACAGTAAACAATCGACAAATCAGGACACATTAACGCATCGTTAGGTTTTTTAATGGACGGAAAGAAATCGCGAAATGAGTGAACCAGACCGTGTATTTTAGATGTTAGAACACATTAGACATCAACGCATAGAGAAATTTGCTTGTTTATGTTGGATTTCGCTCAGTTGGCTGTTTTTTGTTAGAATATTTAATAATAGGTGGCGTAACTTATTAGTTCAAATTGATTTTGTTAGATGTCGCTATAGGTACTGTAGTATTCTATTTAATTGTTTGGTGAAAGTTACAGTTTGCTATTCAGTTGTTTGCCAATACGTAACTTATTGGTTCAAATCGTTTTTGTTAGATGCCGCTATAGGTACTGTAGTATTCTATTTAATTGTTTGGTGAAAGTTACAGTTTGCTATTCAGTTGTTTGCCAATACGTAACTTATTAGTTCAAATCGATTTTGTTAGGTGCCGCTATAAGTACTGTAGTATTCTATTTATTTGTTTGGTGAAAGTTACAGTTTGCTATTCAGTTGTTTGCCAATACGTAACTTATTAGTTCAAATCGATTTTGTTAGGTGTCGCTATAAGTACTGTAGTGTTCTATTTAATTGTTTGGAGAAAGTTACAGTTTGTTATTTTGTTTGTTAGAGGGCGGTAAAGGTACTGCAACGTATTTTTATTTAAATATTATTTATTTGTGAAATCAAAATAATAGATAAAATGTAAATAATTATGTTTTATATACTTACTGAGTGAGTAAATTTAATGTGTTGCATCAGATAAAATAAAACAAAAGCAAAAAACAAGGTAAAACGAGATTAAGTTTGCCATAAATTACGCGTCGCCATTGTAGCGTCGCCGCCTGCGGTGAACTTAACATCATTATCTGATGCAGATGGACCCTCGAGAGGAAAACAACAATTTTCGCATGTGTACTCGACGAACTTTAAAGTCACTTGCATATTGTTTGCATCTAATTGTAGCCATTTTGAATAAATCTTAGTTGGTCAGACCAAACCTAACCTAGAACAGGTCAGATAAAAGCAGATAAAAGTGAATAAATAATTTATCGACGTGTGGTAAACGTGAACGAATGCTAATAGATGACGGACGTTGCGTCGTCGTTCGTTACCTTAGCTTTAATTCAACACGCTCGTAATACGGTGGCGGACGGCGGAGCAGAAGAAATCGCCTGCAGGTGCAGCGGCGTCGACTGTCTGCTCACCCCGAGGCTCTTCATCTCCAGCGCTGGAGGTGTGTGCCGGTCCCGGCGCGCTCTCGCCCCAAGCGCTCCGCGTACTCGCGCACTCACTGCGACTCGAGCCGTCGAGCCGGGGCCCTGTTTCGATGCCGCGGGGCCGAAAGCCCCAATTGGTTCTTTGTAGAGGATATTGAGTTCAGAGTAACCATAGTAACTACCTTGGGGCAGTCTGTCCTAGAAGCAAATTTTACATACCTCTCCATTATATGTTTTTGAGAGGTTTTCATGTGTACGTTACGTTACTGCAAACCGGCGAAGTTTTGTAGAAAACGCGCAAAACTAACGGCCACCAAGTGTTGTACGTGTGGATGAACACACGTTCATTGGGGGCACAACATCCGTGCATTCAAAATTCACGCGAATTGAATTAGTACTAAAACACAAATACACATTTTACACAATAAGTTAACAAAAAACAACGAAAATGGAAACTTACTTTGTTTTTTTTTATCAAATCGGGATGTTTAGTAAACACAGTACGGGCGTTATTCAGTTGTAATGGTTGTATTTCACATAATTTACAATTCCAATAATGATTATTGCTAGGTTTTAGTTGAAATTATAATCGAGTTGTCTTTGACAAAAAACAAAAGCCAAAGCCAAACAATTATTATACGCATCATACGTCTATACTTCGGTTTAACATAGGCAACCAATGTAACACCTCACAGCGTGTTAAAGTTTCCAACCGCCAGCGCCTTCAGTGTGTAAAACTTTAAGTAAAACGTACTTTTGACAGTTTTTTACAAATTTTTGACATGTTTATAAAACATCTGAATAGTATTGAACAGAAAAAACTAAAAATCATCGCTTGCATAAAAAGCAATTAGCAAAAGCTTGTAAAAGCAATTAAAACAATTAAATTGTTTATTATTAAAGTGATTAAAGTGAATAATGTGAAACTAACCTACAATAGCATCAAGGTAAATGTTTGTATGTACAATTTATAATATAATCATTATACAAATAACAAAACTTAATCATCGATTACAAAGTATAAATTATATAATATTAGAATTAATAGGTATGCCCATTTATTCAGAAACGATATTCGCTTCTTGTTTTGTTTGTTTCTTTAATTTAATAAAATTTCGTATCACAATAAACTGAAACTCAACCGGGGAGTGGCAGAGCTCGCCGAATGAATAAATACTCTGAAAATTGCTGCCCCTCAACGCCACCCCCATTACTAGCCGCAATACGGAAACCAGCATTAAGTAATCGCGTGATGGCTTGTACGGAATTGAGTTTGCAGTAGCCATTGAGCGGAAACCGAATCACGTGGTGTACGTCCTGTTGGTTCCATGAGACGCCGGAGCGCGCATCCATTAACGCTTGATTCGTTTCGGGGAACACTTCGTCCAAAACGGTGCGGTCGCCGGACAACATGATGCGTTCGCCTAGGTCGGGGCTGACGTGCAAAGCCACACATTCGTACGTTTCGCCGCCATTACAACGCGTTGACGCGTCGGGTGTTACGCTCGGCGGGCGATTGAGTTTGGCGCTGGTTGCGATTACCCCATTTTTGATTTTGTCTTTTTTTAATTGTTCTAATTGACGTACCATAGCTGGAAATAGAATTTATTGGAATTATTAAAAATTTCTATTTAAATTCCCATTGGAATTCATTAAAAATCACAATATAAATGATAACAAAACAGGTTGCTGCTACATAACGCGACATCTAATGGCAGCGGATTGAAGTAACAAACGATTTCCACTGTCAACCAATCAGCGCGCTCGTAACTCGTCCGTTTGTCACTTGTTTTACTAGTTGTTGATTATTTCAAAGCGTTCTGAGATTATTTTGTGTGAAATTATTTGAAGTTGAGCGATTTGTATCGCAGTTTCTTGAATTGTAATTGTACTGTATGTTGTTATCTCACATTTAATTGTGTTCAGTGTTGTACAGTGCAGTATTGTGTTTCAATCCGTTGAAGTGCCCTAGTTACCTGTTATGAATAAATAAACGCGTCGGTGAGTAACAAAATAAAATAACACCCAATAAGGTGGGCCCCAGAATCCATACGCGCACCCTGTTATACATAAAATAATTTAAAATAAATTGGTTCGGTGCAAGTTGTGTATTGTTGGTTGCGTGCAATTGAAATGCATTTACAGTAAATTGAAGCAAAGAAAAAGTACAACTGCAATTGCTTCAATTGCTGTTTTTGACAGTTGACACTTACGAGAAATGTCGAAATAGCGCGCCTCCTCCAATAGCAAGTCGACGTCGCTGAAGTTTTCGGGAATGAACAATCGGGAGTTGCGCATAAAGTTGAGAATGTGTCGAAACATGCCGCCGTCTCTGTCGATGAAGTAATGCTGCTTGAGTGAGTCCAGGACGATTGGGATAGTGCCGTTGAATAGTTTCGCTAGACGTGATTCTGGATATCTGTCATGAAACAAAACGCAATATATAGGCAACCATATATACTTTTATTGCTTTATTTCTTTTTAATTTTGTTTTTATTTATTAAAAACACATTGTATGTGGAGTAGGTTTGTAAGGTGTGCGTTGTACCTACATGCTGTACTCATAATACGTGTGGTACAGAAAGAAATATGCATTTTTTGCCTCGAGGTCAACCGCATAGGTATAATATAAACACGTAGATGTAGCGAGCCACAGACTTGCCCTCAAGTCATGCCGTTGTGGTTCTTGCCTTTATTTATTTCAAGACTCATGTCAGACGCTGCCCCGCGCGTCACAATCGCATGCGCACTCTTTGTGTGTGTCTGCGAGTGTGGAGTGTGTATTTGTGTAACTGCCGAGAATCGTTTTGCCCGGCGGTCATTTTGCAAATGGCCATATTTAGCCCGAAGTAAGTGGGCTGATGATCAATTTCGACGAAAACAACGCGTGGAAAAATCGCCATATACAGCCGGCGCGCACACCGCTCGCAGCCATCGCGCATACGAAATTGTTGGTAAAAAAGATCGCGCGCGGACTTATTATATACAAATACGAGAGTGTTACAACAAATAAATAAGCACTTAGGCCGGGCGATAGTGTCGTCGGACACAACACCAGCGTGTATTAAACGTCGGGAATTAACAAATTATCACGTGGCTTAATCGAAACGGTCATAAATCACGAGCTAACGCAAATAAAAACGCGAGCCACGCAGCGATAACACGCCCAGACGTGTGTTTAGTGGATTTGTGGGTTGGCACATGTTTGACTAACGCGCCATCTACACGCCATTCGATCGACTATGTGTTTAGTGGTGTAATAGCTGTGATTATGTTAAAACACAAGCTTGTAAAGATTAATAACAATTAAAGAAAATAACAATTTAACAAGGTATTATTTTGGTTTTTGAGGTTAAAAATTTCAAAATAGTTTTGGTAACTTACTTGGTAAGTGTTTCCAACGAAGATGTGTAAATTGTCCCCCCAACATCAATGTGAACAGGCGCGGTGTACCTGGAGGAGGCGGCAACGCACGGTATACCCGTCATTTTGTTATAACCCAGCGCCGGCGGCGTCGGCGATGACGAATTCGACATTGTTGGTGACGTAGCTGGCGAACTACTGGGCGACATCAGTCTGCAACACGACATTAACAAAATAACCTCAAAATCATCATATCTACTTAACCCTACTTTTTTGTGGTTAAATTGTTTTTAATGGAAATGAAACTCACCTCATTTTGATTTGAGTACTTGAATACATTGTACGATTAGTTAAGTCTTTAGGCTCTTTGTCCAAATCATTGCGTCCTATATCTATCTTTTTTCTAGAAACAATCAAAATATTCGCATGTAGAAAACAACAACAACAAAATCAATAGTTTTAATATTGAATTGAATTTTAATCAAAATTTTAACGCACGCAATATTCAGTATTTTCTATATTTAGTTTTAATTAAAAGCATGAATAGTTAATCAGCTTTCATACCGAAAAATAATTTTTAATTAAATTCATCAATTGTTTTTGTTTGCGATAAAACATTTGCATGAAAATTCCCATTTGGAAAGTTATTTAGTAAAAATCACAATAAAAATGATAACATAGGAGGTTTCTGCTATATAACGCGACATCTGGTGGCAGCGGTGTGAAGTGACATATGATTTCCAATGTCAACCAATCGGCGCGCTTATAACTCGCGCGTTTTGTCACTTGTTTTACTAGTTGTTGATTATTCCAAAGCGTTCTGAGATTATTTTGTGTGAAATTATTTGGAGGTGAGTGATTTGTATCGCTGTAAGTTGTTATCTCACATTTAATTGTGTTCAGTGTTGTGCAGTGCAGAGTTGTGTGTTTCAATCCGTTGAAGTGTACTAGTTACCTGTTATGAATAAATAAACGTGTTGGTAAGTAACAAAATAAAATAACACCCAATAAGGTGGGCCCCAGAATCCACCCGCACATTTATTCAACTCGAACTCTCACACTGTTATACATACGTTCCTATTTCTCTCCCATCACGTCTTGTTTCGTTTCGTCTCAGTTTCATTTCAATACTAATGCAATGCGCGCGCGTGGTTATGACGTTTTTTATTTTTTCAAAACTTGGGCCCGCTTAGGCCGCCGGCATCGTTCACGTGCTGGGTACCACCCACGCGCCGGACTCGCCCCGTTTACGCCGATCTCTCCTTCGAGTACAGCTTTGTGGTGAAGTATAAGCCAGCGCAAACACCTAGGTGAGTCTCGTTGTGTGACGAGTCAAATACAATACACGAACGATCTCGATATGCATTCAATAGCGCCGCCGCGCCAGTCATAATCTTCGTAGGTGATGAAGGATAGGTTTTAATCGTCGCGCATTGTTTTCGGGAAAAAATCACACAGCGGATTCGTGGGTTGTAGAGTGGTTGAGTATGTGGACAATGTTGGGTCGAGTGGAATATATTGTGGTAAATGTACATTTACACATGGTCACGGTGTGTTTTAGTCACAATGTCTTTGCGTTTATCTTGCGTTTTGCCTTGGCTGTTTTGTTGTGTCGCTCGCTTTCGCGCTGAAAGTCAATTAGTATTTGTGCGCCGAACGCCCCGAAGGCGAACGCAAAGGGCGAGTATAGGTCGTTCGACGCTCCAAGGCGTTGTGCAGCCTGGACGGCGCCGGACTGATTTGTAATCAGTGGATAACAACGTAACAACAAATGAAGTTGATGCATAAACTTGAAGCAAATCGACAGCGCATGATTAATTTATTGACTTGCAGTTAATTAAAGCTTTTTGTGTCAAAAATGGAAGTTTTCGGTGGTATTGACGAAGTTTATTTTAATAACTGGTATTATTTTATTAAAAATATTACCATACTCAAGCACAAAACGCGAAATAAAACAAAGAAGTCTTGTATTATAAATTCAAAGAGTCGTTTCGGCAAAATAAATATTAGCTCGCTAGACTATACGCGGGGTGGTTCTGTCCTAAGTGGAGAAATGTGCGCGCAGAGAAAGGACGATAGCCTGTACGCTTTGGGGTAGGATGATGGGGTTGAGGGATGAGTCCTCTTCTCTTGGTCCTGAAGCAATGCAAGCCTGGCTGGAATATATCGCTCCGGGGACACAAACGTGGTGGTGTGGCTGCTTGCTTTCAGCGCATTTCAGTGTATTACCATGCTTAAATGCACTCGCATCGTTTGGCTAAGCCACGAATAGACTCGTCATAGCGCAAAGAATGAAATAGAGAACGTTTACCACCACGGTCGGTATAACCGCGCGCGAATTTAGGTTTTCAATTAGCCTGAGCAAATATATACCTTAGTTGGGAAAGTCTTTATTCTACGCTTTGGCTCTATACGGCTCTATCGTTTGTGGCCCTCTTGCACAAACGACTTTCTTTAATGAAGCTGCGAACGTGGAATACTTTTCTTCAATTACCATAATGGCCGCCGCACAAGACACATAACCTTGTATTTGCATTTTGATAGTTTTGCAAATTGTCACAAGCTCATCACACCGGTATATGTGTGTAGACGGTTTGTCAGCGAACCGGTTTTTGTTGTAAGTTGTGAACATTTTCATTTTGCAATCAATTTATCAATCTATTTAATATTATACCGCATGTAGTTGACGGTACGAATGTATTTTGGGCAGAGCACATGCGCGCCCGGATCGCCGATGGTCCCGATTGTAGATATCGACAGGTAATTACACCTCATCCCACATAGCATTACCAAACTGGGTATGGGTGTACGCGCGATGCAAACAAAGGTATATCAGCGATGTACAACGCTGCGCCGAAGAGTAAAGTACTCGACATGTGATGTTTCGGGCTATGTTCCACCGAAACAACCGTGGAGAGGTCAACAATTGCAAAAGCCAAAAATATTTTAATTTTATTCACCAAACAAGACCAAACATGCAATCAAAGAATTATTTATTCTTTAGTTTGGTTATGGGTTAAAATTTATTTTTTATTTCAAGAGTGTGAAGGCGTTGGGCGTACATAATCACAATGGAAATTAAAAAAATAGGAGAAATAGTAATTAAAATCAAAATTTCTTTATATAGAATTTAAATCGAAAATACATAAAATGAATGTTTGGTTGTCTATGTTAAGTGTATGCGTACATTGGGTTGCATACATTTTGTCTGGTAAAATTAAAATCTAATGCACTAAAATCATCGCGCTAACGAGTCTTCGTCAGTGTTCTTTCTTCATCGCGTCGACCGATTATGACGCCGGCGAAGAGTACGGAGTAAAGAGCTGACGGATGGAATATACACCGACGATGTGGGCACATTCGTAATGACTATAATCTTGCTCTTAAATGAGTCAGGCCGCGCGCGCCTAATTCCTCGTGTGCGTTTTCGAGTTAACGCGCGCCAACACCGGTAGCTGGTAGCACTTCAGTCTGTTTCAGTCCTTTTCACTCCTTATACTCTATGTTTCTTGTGTGTGTGTGAGTCTGTTTTGTGCTCCTCACGTGTCTGCCGCAATTGCCCGCTACCACATTACGTACAAATCATGCAACAGAAGCAAAACGACGAGTACGGGTTGTGTGTGCGGCGTGCAGCAATGAAATTAAAAACATACATAATTTTCATCATCTGCAAGACTTTGCGTTGAATTTACCATGTCTATTCATTATCTACACTTCAACTTCTTCGTTGAGGTTGAAGTTCTCTGATCGTGGCAGTTGTATAGTACATGCTTGAGGAAGGAAGGAGTGCTGAGAAAGAAAATCTCGACAATTGAAATTATCATAATTTGTGAATTGTGATGAAGGCAAGAATTTCAATTAAATTGAATTTGATTTGTGTCGGTTTTGAGTTTTGAATGCGTAAATTGAATCATTTGTATCTATGTTGGTTTAGCTTGGTTTAGGTAGGTTATGTTAAGGGGTTAGGCCACTTTAGAGACAAAAAAACGCATAATTGCAATAATTATTTTAAAGCGATTTTGGTTCAACATGGCAGCTGTAAAGTGTTGTTTAAGTAAAACAAATATTTTTTTTGATTTTACGGACATTTTATGGTAGTGTAACCCCTTAACATATAAATTATCCCGCAACTGCAATTGCAACTGATATTGCTTTTTTCGTAAAATAAATAATTCGTAATTCCAATCATGAAATTCATCATCGAGGGCTTCAAATTTAATAAATTTCCAATCAACCGATTATTGCATATGCAACAAATTTTAGCCCAAATTGTACACATACACAATTGTGTGTGTGTGGCTAGCCAAATAATGAATTATTTACATGTTTATTAATTATGCGCCGTAAATATAATGCGGAACGAGTTTTGTCCGCAGGCTCGCAGGGAACTATGCCGATTTTGTTGCAGGCCATCCCGACTGTCCAGGGTTTGCGTGTGCACCAACTGCATAAAGTGCATAAAGTCCAAACCAAACCAATGAATGTAAGCGGATTAATTGCGCATTCGCGTTTATTAGGGCTGAAATTATTAATACATCTGAATTCATTTTGTGTGCATCGTCATCAACATATTCGTTTGTGACTAATTCAAATTAAATTTCGCCGAATTGCAATTGCACGAAAATTAATTTCATTTTTAATTTAATTTGCCTACATCATCAGTATATGCAACCAAATATACCCCAACTCATTTTGAGGTAGAGTGATTATAAAGTACAATAATGAGTTGTTGATTTTTAAAATTATACACTCTCGTGATCATGATGATTCGTTTATAAATGTTTGGGTTTGAGTTTTTTCGCGTCATTGCGTCCCTTAATTTTTGATCGTGTGGATATAAACACGTATGTAGTACATGGGAAAAAGGATTCGGCCATAAAACGGCAAATTTATCATAATCATCGCAATCTCGCACACTTATGAGCGTTAAACGGATTGTCGAGATTCGAGGAATCAAGACCACAGCTCTCTACGTTTGGAATTCGTAGTGGTTCGCTCGACTCGATCCTCACGATTTTTGACAATGAGCGAGCGCGGCCGATCAATTGCACACACATACAATAATGTAAGAACCGCAAGGAAGGCAGGAAAATTTCGAATTTATTTTCATGCGGCACGAGTGGATCTGACAGATGATGCATTAAACATTATACAACGTATTACGACGTGTATGCGATATTTGACGACGATTGATGGACTGCTCGAGGATGCTTTCCTTTTTACCCGAAAGGAAAAATTGCTTAATTTTGTTCTTGCACGCGAAAAACAAAAAAAACCTTAAGAAAAGGAAACATCGATAAATATAAATAAAATAAAATAAATAGGCAACACAATTTACGTTAAAATTTTTGTTTCTTCGTTTTGTTGTTGTTTCGTTTGTGTAGTTTTTATTTGTTTTGCGGTTGGATTTGTTTATATGTTGATGTTACATATATCGGTTGTTTATTTATTAATGCCGCCATTTTTATCACTTTAATGAATCGCTGCGAGGGCATCTATGACACCGTCGGTCCACGATGCGCCCGCGACTCGTGATCGACCGTCCATCAGCGTGACCGGCAATCGCCCCCAGGGAGACAAAACTGAAAATATTCCCATGGCGAAGCGTAAAAATGTGTGGTGTGCGCGCGTTCGCCGTGTTATTAACGACGACGCAAACGCAATGTGTGTTGATTCTTATAGAGCTATATAGATTTATCTCAATCACAAGACGAGAACAAGATTCACAAAGTATCACAATCTGATGGGAATCTCTTGATCAAAATTATCAACTAATAAAACATTGATTTTTCATGATGATCTTAAGAAGTAAATTCGGTGAAAGTAAATTGATACAAATTTACAATACCAAATAGTTTCAAAATAACACACAAACACATACAAAGACTACTTATTGATAGATGGCGCCACTCTAGGATGTTCATAAAATCAACTAATTTCTTTTTTTTGTATCTAGAGGGGCCTAACCTCTTAAGTATGCGCTTCTATGCGAGTGTAATAAAATAATTCAGTAGTTATTCATTTCATTCGTTCCGTCTTGAAAATCTTCACATCATCTTGATCTGCATCATTAAAAACATATGGGATGACGAAGTGTTAATGCTGCACATTGCGGCCGCATAAAACATGTATAACATCACATACGTCTGCTCTGCGCAATGACAGAGCGACAGTTATCCTTTGAATCGGTTTGTATATCTCATTCGTATCAGATAGTAACTCGTCCGTTGGTCGATCGACGTGGTCCTTGACTGCATCACTTGAGTGAAGCAGCGCGTCATATGTTTAGTGGTCTCTTCGGCTGAAGCGTCTTTGAGTTGATCCTTACTTGGAAGTCTATTCTTCGTAAATTTTTATTAAATGCATCCGACGCGCCGGCAACCAAAGCGAAGAAATCGCCTCCAGTTCGGCTCGCTTCTGTCGCGCATTATTCCTGTTTATGTGTTACTGCTGCCTGCATGCCATCTGCTGCCCGCTGCAGGACTGATTAGTCGCCCCGGGTGTATTACTGCAGTGCGCGCATACCAAAAAAGTAACTCAACTCGATCACTACCAAGAGTGGTCACTCTTCACATCGCACAATAACATACAATCGCATAAATAACGAAATACATTTATTTAAAATTAAATTTTTGATTTTTTTTTTGTTGAATGTTGTCGTGACTATTGACAATATATTGAGAATACAGGTGTCGCTCATGTGTCAACTGAAGTTTGAAACTCAGCGCGAGACGCGTTGGCGCCGGCAGACTTGTTGGAGCGGCGGCGGTGTCTGTAATAATCGCTCGGTAAAGTTACGCATGCTAGCGAGTGCATCGGGGGTGCAATTTGTGGAGCATATTGGACGGACGGGTGATATGAAGGTTTCGTTTGTGAGGAGTTGCACAAGCAAGCCGGGAGCCCGTAGGCGGCTGCTGTCAGCTTGCTAAAACTATGTGTGTGTTTATTTCGTGTGCGCTATGTATGTCAGTATGTACGATAAATATTGGTACATATGTTATATACAACGTTTAGATCAATTTAAATATCTATCAATAGCGAATATTAAACTTTCAATATAGGAAATATTTTCATTGGTTTTTGCGTTTTTCATTTTTAATTGACAAAGTTTTAATGATATCGTTGCATATTTAAGTTTTAATGATAATTAT
>JARJDS010020401.1:0-20816 GCA_030264155.1 Atheta pasadenae | reverse complement strand
TTATTATATTAGTTATGGATTTTAAGAAGTTAATTAACTGGTTATGTTTGTAATTATCAATAATTATAACTACTTATAACAACTAATAATATTTGAAATAAAAATATTTATTTCATTTTTGTTTTTAATTTTTAAATATTAAAAATTTGGTTTGTTTGTTAAATTTTGTGTTTTCTGGAACATTTTTGTGTTGATTTGTTTGTAAAAATACATACATAACATCAAAACGAAAGCCTAGTTATTTGCCCAGAAGCACGATCATCACGTTTTACACGCCACAACAAATTAACAACCAAACTACTGTGAGTTCTGTAGTCGGAGAATCTCAACATAAAGCTACTGAATTAAGTGAGCGTTAAATGATTCAAATTATTTACAAACAATTCAACTCATTTGGTGGTTTTATTACAGAAGAATCTAATTATGTGTTTTGTGGAAATTGTGTTTTTTGTTGACGTTTTTGGCTTGCAATCTTTAAGTTTTTTAATTTTTCTGTTTGTTTGTTAAGACAGACAACTGACAAGTTAGTAAATATTGTACCCATAAAGGAATTACATTATTATTATCTAATGTGTAATCAAATATGTACACGGGCAAAACCCACCAGGTGGAAGTTAGTATATGAGAATAGTTAACAATGTCATGTCACGACATGAACCATAAGCTATTTGACAATGACATAACCTTAACTTAACAACATAGTGGGTTGAGTGACTTTTGATTTTTGGGTTTAATTTACTTTATTTGCACTTTTAGCAAAACTGACGCACTTTAACAAAAAATGTTATTAGAATAAAATGTTTATTAGTTAATAAGGAACAACTTTTGTTATAAACATTTTTTAATATTCCTATTAGAAATTATAGTTTTCTTAGTTTTTATACAATAAAACGTGATTTTAGTAACGTTTGAATTTCAATAAGGTTTGCATTTTTACGATTTCTCCAAAACTGGTGCGTTCTATCAAAAAATAATACTAAAATAAAATGTTTATTTGTTAATAAGGAACAACTTTTGTTATAAACATTTTTTCATTTTTTATTGGAAATCATACTTTTTTGAGGTTTTATATAAAAAAACATGAATGTCAGACTTTTGAAATTGCGTCTTATGTTTTACGATTGAAGTAAAACTAATGGGTTTAAGCAAACAATTATTTTATTATTAAAATAAGTTACAGGTTATGTAATTCAAGTAACGTTCGGACGAACATTTTTTTAATATTTTGCTAACAAACTTACAGTTTTTTGTGTTTTACAGCCAAAAAATATGACATTTTTGTGAGTGGCACTATTGAATATTTAATTTAGGATATCAGTATATCAACACGTACCCAATGAGTGAAATAGGAGAATGGTGAACAATGTCATGTCATGATACAAACCAGCAGCCGCGACCTAACAACCATCATGCAACACCAATACAAACCACTAACACCTGTGGTTTCATTAATATATCGCGTGCGTAGTTGAACTTATCATTATTATTTTCATTCTATCTGTTCAGTCTATTTATACAACTGTAACCACTTCTGGCATTTGACATTGTCTTGTTTACTCTTCTGTCTATTATTATTATTTCTTTGGTTATAATTTCCTAATTATAGACCGTGCGTTTCTCAATCTCGCACTGAAAATTGCCACAATATTTCCCAAACATGATCAGAACTGTTTGTAATAATAATCAGGCAGCAACACTTACTGAAATGAGTTTGCGTCAATTAGTATTCGATTCGATGTTCAACACAAATCGAGTAAGTGGTCGTAAATCACCGAAATAATCACCGCAACATGTTGAATTTTATACGAGCGCGAATTCTAAACATTCGATGATTCAATACGCAAAGAGTCCTTCGCCAAAAACGATATAAATATTTGTGGCTTGATCATAATATATTTACGAAGGCGTCGAGCCGTCTAAAACCCGACGCGGATCTTGCTTGAAACAACTTTAAAATATCTCTCCACTTTTCAACGATTTGCAACAATTTTAGTTGCAAGTCCATGGTTTGAATATACTTGCGAAAGGTTGGCCAATTACATTGGAGACCAGTTAGTTATCCGCTGTTTGGACGTTTCTTGTCGCCGGGAAACGTTTCGAGGTCTAGCGAAAAACGTGCGCGCACCGTGCGTCAACCGCCGCCGGTTTATTTTTATGCCACACGCATTTTCATATCGTTTTCATATCGCGTGTGTCTAAGGACTGAGGATTTCTGGCGGAAACGTGCCGCAGACTCGTCGATGCAATTAATAGGTTTTTCTACTACTGCGGAAAACAACAACGTAAATACGCACTACGTAAAACTTAAACAAACTTACAGTGTGCTTTTTGTTTTATTTGTTAATTGTAAAATATAGCATTGAAAATATTAAATAATAAAATTTAGCACTTGGTGTGTTTAAGTTTGACCGTCAAAGAGGATCAAGTGCATTATAAACTTCAAACTTTTTGGCTCGCCTCGGTCGGTGAAACTTTGGCATCGCATTATTTATAGCGATTATGCGTGTTTTCACAAGTTACAAGTTTTTATATTTATGGGGGACGCGCTTATCTAAATACGATTATATTTGTGGAAACATGTACCTTTATGTTGTTGTTTTTTCTCATATTCGTGAAACATGCTTGCGACATTAATAATACTTCTTAGTTGTATTTTTTTTTTTTTTGTGTGTATAAATTGTGTTTAAATTGCTCAGAAGTGTATAGGATGTTGTGTTTTCCGTCGTCACAAAGTTTGCACGAGACAATTGCGCAATCGTAATCATATAATGACAATTATGCTTTAACTCTGTAACTTGTAACTTTACAACTTGATTATTGTAATGCAATTGAATTGCGAAACAACACACTTGCAATCACAACCAGTAACCACAAGCATCATATATTTATTCTTTGTTGCCTAGTATTTTAACAACATTAAAAAATCTTTGCTTTGATTTAAAAACTACGAATTTATTAATTAATTTGCACTTTCACCATACAACACAGTGACATACAAGACTTGTTCGATATTTAAAAACGCCAAAATCATAATTTCTAGTAGAAATAACAAATAATGTTCATTACTAACATTTTTTTTGATTTAACGCACCAGTTCTGCTAGAATCACAAAACATTAATTCTTAATTTTTTTCTGAAGTCTCATGACTTGCTAATTTTTCTATCATTACACTAGTTTAATTAACTTTTAATATTTCGTAGTTTAATCAACGTTTTGACGTCTAACTATTTGCAATTAATGCCCAGAACGTTTGCATGATTACTTTAATTACATAAAATTGAAGCCAATAATTGATTTTTAACAAAAAAACATAAAGAATTAAAATGTTTTCAAAGCAATTTTTCAAATTACAAACCAGTAATCATTATACACAAATTAAAATCTATTTTTCATTAAAAATGGAATATAAAAAATGATGTGTTTACCAAAACAATTATTTCAAATTAATATTTGAACACAAAACCGTGTTAAGTCCACAATCGCAGATTGGCATAAGCTTAAATAGAAAATCGAGTCCACGACGTCCAAGCACAATCTTGGTGAGATGTCTCTTCGCTTACAACACAGCAATGCAATATGCAAATTCAACTGCACACCTCAAACGAAAAGCCGCCCAGGCAAGGCACTCGACCCGGAAAACGATGCAAGTGGGACATCTATTTCGACTCTTGTGCGACTTGTGCATTTTGCGCTTTTTATGCACACCGCATTTATCTAGCGCAAACTTTAATAACTTTGTGCGGCTTGCACATTACAATCCTATTACAATTCTTTAGTACGAGGAGCGTAATAACAAAAACCAGACATCGTACATACACTTGAAAATCGTAAAATACAATAAATAAATGTACGCCGCACACATAAAAGCTTTAATACTTTATACTTCAATCATCGGCACAATGAACAACACAGAAAAGTAAATCAAGTTTAATAACATTTGATTGAGATGCCAATAAAGCGGAAATTATGGATCACAACGTCTTCTTTCTCATCGCTGAATAAAATTGCTACAAAAATAAACCAAGCATTTGATTCGGACACAAACCGGATAGGCGGATTGTAAATGTTTGTTATTCAGCTCGTGGCTCATAATTACGAAGCGTTTGATGGTGGTGTTTGTGTTAAATAATCGCGGCTTAAGGAGATCTTTATTTAACTAAACACGAAACTGAACTATTTACTTGATGTTTCAAGGAGCGAGCAACAAACTCCTCGAGGAAAATCGACGAAAACATGATTAGAGTTGGTGATTCACGGTTTTACGGATTTATAATTGTAATTTATTAGTTTATTTATTCACTGGAACAAAAGTTGCTTTTTAGCAAATAGAATTTAATTCAAACGTAATTTAAACTTTATGGTTATGGTTAATATCTGTGAAATTTAGAATTTAGGATGAAATAAATTAAAATTTTTATTTTGCTTATATAGGTCATTTTCATCTTCGCATCTGAATCTGAGGTTATTATTAGCGTGATTACGAACGACACGTTTATTGCTCGACGAGGTAAATTCGTCTCAAGTTAAGCTTCAGCTGCACTTGCACTTTACCGGTTTCTTACAAACGCAGTGCAGCTTCCTACTCATCTTGGTAATTTTATAAAACATCTTTTGGGTTCTTATTCTTATGTTTCGTATTTAATTAATATCAACGCACATAATTTTAGCGATCTGATAAAATTCTAAGACTAAGTTTTGTTAACTTACCAACAGTTTTAATAATTTGATAATCATCGATATCATATCCATCTTTATCATCTTCAGAATAATCTTCGGTGGTATTGGATGAGTTTAAGCTGTCCGTGCTTTCCTGCCGCGTGCGGTATTTCTCGGCGATTTTTGACATTTTTAAGAATTTTTGTTTGTTTTAATCACCGGAAACTAATAGTTTTAATTCACAATTATTATTTTTTAAGTTTTATTCTTTTCTTTTGTTTTTATTTATTAGTTTTGTAGATTTTAAAATGTTTTGATGTAAAAGCGGTTTTCTTCAGGTTGTTTGAAGCAGACGTGAAGACGTGATTCCGCGATACGCGAAGAAAGTGATCGCTGGTGTCGGCCAGCGAGCGCGAGCCGCGGACTGACTTTGAATGTTGTCAAAGCGCGCCGGCCCCGGTGAAGCCGCGGACAACTCGCGTGGCATGCGTGCGTTTTCCCACTTCGCGGGCGGCTCGTAAGCTACTCGTAAGTTGCTACTCTTCAACTGTATGATAATTAAATTTATAATGAAACACACAAACGCACAAAACCGCAAAGTGTTGGTTTTTTTAACTTTAAAATGCTGACTTTAGAACTTTTAGAAGTTTAGAATTTTGATCATTGTTGTTCTATTTGTAAAATTAATTAGATAGTCTTATATCAAGACTGTAATTAGGAATTATGTTAATAAATTAGGTAATTAACATTTTATATGGAAATAAACACTGAATACTTATCGCTAGTTTTGTAAAAGTTTTCAAAGTTTGAGTGTAGAGTGTTTTCTAGCGGTTAGTAGTGGAAGTAATTTATACACTGTAAAGTAAAGTGTAGACTACTACCTTCGTTTGAGATTAATTTTATTTTTAATTAAAAAGTTACGTAACTGATATTCATAATTTCTACGATTATAATTAACTGCAACAACTTACTTAAGAATTAATTGTGTTATTTGTTAATAATAATTTTATATTTGTTAACTTTAAGTTGAGGTAAAAAGAGGTCTTAGTTTATCAATTTAATCAAGAATAGTGTGAACGTAGAAGTCTCTGGTTCCATCTATGCCTATTGGGGATTCAGGGAACTAAAGGATAGAGCTAAATTTACATATATTATAATTCATTATAATTAAATAATTATGTAATTATCCAGGGTCGACTGTATTGTCGAAACATTTTCTTCGCCTTAATTATTAACACATTAAAAATGTCTACCAAGATATGCAATATAATATTTCTAGTGTAAATTTTCACCATCTATTTAAATTCGTTGAGAAAACGCAAAAATATTTTATGGTTTGGAATTTATGACCATAAAAGTACATACATGCCGATTGGCTATCCGCTATAGCGCCAAAACTATAAATTTTCGCCTAAACTTTTCTTTATTTGTACTTATAAGAAGTACAGCTCATGTCCAATATAAGTTTCTTAAGGTAATTAGATGGTGCCGATTCGAATTCGGTGAAAAAAGTTAAAAAATTCTAGCCGTTTGGAAGATATGAACAAAAACTCATACTGATCACGAAAAATTTGTGCAATTTCGTTCGATTTAATTATTAACACATTAAAAATGCATACCAAGATATGCAAAATAATATTTCTAGTGTAGTTTTTCACCATCTATCTAAATCCGTTAAGAAAACACAAAAATATTTTACGGTTTAGAAGTTATGAGCATAAAAGGACATACATGCCAATTGGCATATATGTTTGTCGGGCTCAAAACCCTCAAAGAAACTGAGCAAACAAAAATGCAATTTTTTTCTTTAAATTTAACATTTAACACATGTTAGATCCTAAATATTAATAAATAATTGCCATATTAGAATGTTATTTAATGTCTATAGTGTAGAGCATTTTTAATTAGAAAATTGTACGAAGTTATTTGGGTTGCCTACCCAATTTTAGCCACAGTAAATTGAGCAAACAAAAAACGCATTTATTCTAAATATTTTTTTCTTTAACATGTTAGAACTCAAACATTAATACATAATTGCCGTTTTATAATTTAATTTAATGCGTTTTTTATTTAAATTCAGAGCATTTTCTGTTACTAAATTGTGCATGTTATTTGGGTTGACTATCCGCCCATCAACGTTCTAAAATCTTTTCATCATTTTATTCTTGTGTCCAAAGTACACATAATAAAAAATAACAAAAGTCATGGTGTTATTTCCTTAGTTAATAATTTTTGAATCATTTACATCAAAACAAAATTTTGTACAATCAACGCCTGCGTATTAAACGAAACTGGTTCTGTACTCTTGCGTAAATCCCAACTTGCAAAATATTGTATTACAAATACAAGATCACGGTGTTGTTGACGACCAACAACAATGTTCACATAACATTTTATTGTACATACAAGCACACACAACTATGTCACAATAATAGTAAAATTTACATGTTAGTCGTAAAACTGTAAGATAATATTTCCAAGATTATTTATTAACGTCTTACAACTCAACTACAATCTAATTCAAAAATTCCTGGTTACAATAAAAACGTACAATTAAATTCCAATTTGTTGTTAGTTCCGCAATTTATTAACCATTTAGCGTAGGCTACTCATTCGCACAGTGTTTTAGTGCTTTAGTGCACCTGTAATGATACTTTCGTGTACATAAAACAAGTAAATTCTTCAATAATTACACATAAATTGCATCAGCAACATATCAAACGATACATTGTCTATAATTGAAAAACTTGAAGATTATTATCCTGCAAGTCCACCACCTCCTCCTAATGTTATTAATAGTTTAGTAGGTATTCGGTCATCATCGATGCCATCAACAACAACTTTTCTGTCTTGACCTGATACAGCAAAGGGCAATTGATTCGGAGCACTTTTGTGTAGTTTGGGTTGGAATCCTTTATCGTCTGCGATGTAAGTCACCGTATAACGGATGCCATCCGGAGCGACGTAGGAGTAGTAGCCTTTTATGTCTGCGTAGCTGGTATCGAATGTTATTTGTTCGAAATCACCGGTTTCTGCTCGAGATATACCGTTACTGGTTTCATATCTTGAAAAAAATATATAAAACTTGTTTAGAATATTAGTTACGACTAGAAATAATAAAAATAATCACAACAAAACAAAAAAATAGGTAAATTAAAATAAATATATAAAATAATTAGTTTTTATAATTTACCTGAACTTATAATTTGATTGGTAATCACGTTCGTTTTCGCTAAATAAAATTTCGGCGTTTTTGTCTGCGTCTTTGTTTGAATCTACAGATTGAGGTCTTCCTTTAACTACTGAGAGAGCCACAACTAGTAGGAATACCTAAGAACATTAATTTTAAAGTTTTCAATGTCATATTTTGTAATTACCATTTAATACCAGTAATTAACGTTAAAAAATTCAATAAAAATCAATTGCACTAACATTAATTCAACATAACTTAACATAACTTAACATTTGTAAGTTAATTTATTAGCTAATAAATTAATAATGAATGAAATTAATTATTAACGTTTATTTATCGTAAATTCTTTAAATACCTGTAGAGTATTTGCCATTTTATGAATTTGCACACGAATTCTTTAAATGATCTGAGCTGCACTAAATCTCGAACACAACTGAATTAATTCCTCCGTCCGCAATGTTTTAATCTTTTTAACAAGCGTATACTAGTTTTATTACTGAGCGCGCCGCTATTTTTTCAAAAAGGTAACAAGTTAGCATTGAATTACTATTGAATGAAGCAAAGATGAGTAAAATCCTGAAACGATCACAGATAATCGCGTCATTCGTGCGTATTCACACATATGCACTTTGGAAACTTCTCACGCGAAGTGTATATTGCCACATTCAACAAATTAAAAACAATAATCACAAGACCCAGCAAGAACACACACGTTTCTTTAAGAATTTCAAGGCGAAACCACCGCAAAACTTTGTGTTTTGCGTTTAAAGATCATAGTATTTTAAGTTTGGCGCTGTTGGTATGTCATTATAACTCTAGTGGTTTATTTTAGTACTATTTTGTGTAAAGCTGTATGTGTACTAAACTGTTGTAGAAAGTTTTTATATTATTTTTATCTTAGATTTGAAGTAATAAAATAAATTGTTACTATAATAATAACATAATAACAAAATATTTGTTATTTTTTAAATGTAGGATTAATGTCTGTACAGTTTTAAACTATTAATAAAATATTTTGCGTGTTAAGTATGTCTTAGATTCAAATAAAATAAAAATCAGCTGTATGTTCTGCATATTGGTTGATGTCATGTTACTAATCTATGATCATGTCATTGCGTTAAGTTGAGGAAGTGATGAAGTATTTTCATGATGCGTAGTTTGAGTATCCTGGAAAAGCAAAACAAGTCACAGTTCGGACATTGATTTCATAAATATAACCAAGCTATTGTGTTTTTAACCCGTTAAAATGGACGATAATATTCTCACTACGTTGAAATTACTTATCATTGGTGAATCTGGAGTTGGTAAATCAAGGTAAACAATATCTTCTTGAAGTTACAACTTAATAATTGTTTTGCATTAACTGTAATTATTGGTTTTTTTTTTAGTATATTGTTAAGATTCACTGAAGATAACTTTGACCCAGATCAAACATTAACCATTGGTGTTGACTTCAAGACAAAGAAGTTAGAAATAGATGGAAGTGTTATAAAATTAGCAATCTGGGATACTGCTGGGCAGGAACGATTTAGAACTCTTACACCTTCTTATTACAGAGATGCACAAGGTGCTATCTTAGTTTATGATGTTAATAATGCTGCTAGTTTTACAAAGCTTGAAAATTGGTTGAATGAGTTAGATACATATTCAACAAGGTCAAGTATAGTCAAAATGATTGTTGGGAATAAGATTGATATGGTATGTTTTTTTTAGTTTACTTTATGATTTCTTATTATAATTCCTTATTATAATTTGTTATTGCTTTGTGTTTAGAATCACAGAGAAGTAAGCAGGGAAGAAGGATTAAAATTTGCTAGAAAACATCAGACTTTATTTATAGAAGCCAGTGCTAAAACAAAAGATGGAGTTGAGTCTGCATTTGAAGAACTGGTTCAAAAAATTATTCAAACACCTGGATTGTGGGAATCATATACTGGGAACATCACAGTTGGTGAAAGCAAAGAACATTACGATCAACCAGGTTGTTCTGGATATTGTAGCTTATAGAAATTATAATATATAATAATTTAATTATAATATATATATTTATATGTATATTTACCATATGAAAGAATTTAATTCTGTGCTTGTAACTATCCTATGTAAGTGTTGTGTTTATTTGTGTCAAGTTTAGTGAATATTGTGAAGGGTAGGTTGATGAAAGACATTTTGTTGTATATGTAAATTGATTTGATTTATCTCCATTAAATTTAATTTTAGCAGAGAAATATTTATAAAAACTAGATAAATTTCATTCCTCGTCAATTAAATATTAAAAATTTTCCTAAAGTTTATAAAAGTAAAACCTTTGTCTCTGACAACTAATCGAATTAATCATTCATAGTTCTCAAATTCAAAACTTTTTTTTTAATCACATAGAATAAAAACGATCACCAACTACCAACCTGCATATTAAAAATTAATTAATATTCATACAACTAATACACATTAGACTTAATAAACCTTCAGCACAACCAATATAATAAAATGAGAATATGTTCGTTGTGGATTAATTAATTCAAACTTATAATTGTCTATAATTGACATTTAACTCTTTCGCTCCTAAAACTTTTTTTTATTATAATATATCACAAAAACTTTCATATGTCGAACTAATAATTAAGTTATAAATATTTAATGTTTTCATTATCTATAAAGCAAAGAATTAGTTTTTCATTTTTCCAATTACATTTTTCTCTGCAAAGATGGGTAACATCTGGAAAGCATTTAAAGATGAAAATTTACCAACGAACTATTTTCGCGTTCAAGTATAAATTTTTATCTAATATTTTATACAAACCAAACACAAACAAAATAATTTTTGGAAAAATGTTTTAGGTTACTGTTCTACGCTACTTGGGCGTTGAATTATATCATGAAGAATCATTTTGGTATGGGTTCTTTTCAAAGTTTCTACTTTTCAACACAGTAGTTCTTTTTACTGGTTTGGAAACCTATGAGTTCTTTGCCCAATGGGGTGATTTGAACACAATTGCTAGTGTTACCAATTATTTACTTACTCACATCATGGGTAAGTCAATTGCTGACGTCACAATGACGTTTTAGGTTATAATCGTGGTCACCATGCACTTTAAAGACGCATTACACATTATTTATTACCAGGTGCTGTTGAAACTACCCTGCTTTACATAAACCGCAAAAAGATCGGTAAAATGATGTTATCCCTGCATAAACCACCATACGCTCCTGATTCAACTCGAGGGGGAGAAGTAGAAAAACTATGGATCCGTAAAATTGTTACAATCACAGAAGGAATGTACATAATGTTCGGTGTGACATTATTTATGACAATTTTAATGAGTGTCTTAGAAGTTATTCATAACAGAATAACAAGAGACCAAGATGGTTGGACAATGGGGTTTGCGCCAATGTCAATTGGAAGTTTCCAAAAACATCCGCCATTCTTTGAAATTTCTGCGATTTATCAAATATTCGAAGTATCCGTCTACGCTTATATAATTCTCACAACTTACCTACTGATGTCATCAATAATGGCGCATATCAGTGTGCAAATGAAGATTTTAGGAAATGGTTTACGAAGTTTAAGAACCAGGGCCGAAGAATTAGCAGGAAATGAAAAGAATAATATTGATGTTGTCAACAAAAAAATGGATATTTTAATGCGACAGAGTATTGAACATCATTTACAAGTTTTGGATTTAGCTGCAGAAATGGAGAACTTATGCAGTGTTATGATTCTATCTGTTTTTTCTTGCAGTGTTGTTTTAATGTGTTTTTTGTTATTTTTTGCGTCTCTGGTTAGTATCAAGTAGAATAAGTTGCCTATGTTATACATAACCTATAATTACACCACGATGTGATTTGTAGTATCCACTTGGAAGTGTAGAATTCTTTCATTTCTTCTTTTACTGGTGGTGCATTGCATGTCAAGTGGGTGCGTATTGTTATTGGGGAAATGAAGTAAGTTTGGAAGCCGAACAAGTCGCAATCGCTGCGTCTGAAATTGATTGGCCAGGAGCTTCAAGACACATAACTAACGCTATTGTTATGATTGTGCGTCGTGCACAACGTCCATTATACATCACAGCAGGAAAATTTGTACCGTTAAGTATGGAAACGTTAATGATGGTTAGTAAATTGCAATACAAATAAAACACAACCTAAACAAAGTAAATATTTTAGATTGTTAAAGGTTCATTTTCGTATTTTATGGTTTTACAACAAACACAAGAAGAAAAGAGTCATACAACTCCACCTTGAACACATTTGCTAACACAAAATAGTAAATTACAATTAGAATTAGAAAAAAACACACACGCAAATATTATAAACTGACACCACATTACAATAATGTAATGATTTAATCAATTTTATTAGCGTAATAAATAAATTGAGGTTAAAATTCTTTTGTACTTATTGTAAGTTAAAAAATACTGCATAAATCACGTGTTTCATTAATCCACGTCTTTTGTACTGTGGTTAAAATACTTAAATATTAATAGAAACAGAAACAGAATTATCAGTTGAATGTGTATCATCCGGTAAATTGTACAAATTCAAAAGCGGAAAACTGATTGCTCTCCGTAATGTAATGCGTTGTCTCCGGAAATTGTGGCGGAGCAAGAACATTACCCGGCGGATTTCTTTGTGGCATTCCAGTCGGCGGAATACTCTGCGGTTTTCTCACAGTCACACTTGTATTAATCCCATGCCTCCTCTTCATATGCTTATTATAATTCGGCCAATTCGTAAAGTGATGTTGACATTCTAAACAAGAATAAGGTCTTTCCCCCGTATGTTGTCTTCTGTGCGTCGTTAAAACACCTTTGAACCGAAAACTTTTCCCACAAAACTCGCATTTGAACGGCATTGCACCTGTGTGTATCCTGTGATGTTCTTTTAAAGTCCCCCGTTCCCTAAATTGTCTCCCGCAAACATCGCATTGATAAGGTTTTAAACCTGAATGTACCGATCCGTGCTTGTTCAGCCTTATAACAGTTTTGAATGATTTTCCGCATGTGTCACACGAATATGGACGCGCTGCTGTGTGTGTCAGCATGTGATTGTCGAGATTACCTTTTTGTACAAAACTTTTACCGCATTGATCGCATGTGTAATCACGGACACCAGCGTGAATGCGTTTGTGCGCCATTAGGTTAGGTTTGGTACCGAAACGTTTTGGACATTGGTCGCATTGATGACGATTTTTAAGTTCGACTGGTAAATGAGAACGAGAGTGGACTAATAAAGCGGATTGCATGCGGAAACGTTTTCCGCAGGTGATACATTCATGAGGACGATCGTCAGAGTGATCTGAACGATGTTTTTCTTGTTGTTTAAAATTGGGGAACCACTTATTGCACACATCACAACAAAATTTTAAATACGGGCGATGGATGCGTACATGAGAAAGGAACATTGTGTATTTTGTGTATACTTTTGGACAGTCTGCACACACAAATCTGAAACAAAACATAAATAAATTGTTTGAGTTATTTAGGTTGCCTATAATAACTAAAACTTACCTAGTATTATTCCCATGTTGTAAATAATGTTCCTTTAATTCATCATAATTTAAAACACTGGCACCACATTCAAAGCAAGCCCAAGGATAACTCTCCCATCCTTGAATATTTCTCTGCATAATAATACTACCATCATCATTTAAATCACAATCACTTGCTCCTGACAAAGCTTCCAACTCTGTTTCTTCTTTTTCTTTTAAAATTTCTATTGATAATTCTTCTTCATCAATTTCTTTACTTTGTTTACAATTCTTATTATTTATTACACCAACAATTCCTGTTAATCCACTTCCTGTATGTTGTACTTGTATGAGATCAGTTTGAGAGCAGGTTGAAACTAAAGTTTCTGAAGTTAATGCAGCATGTAATTCTTGTTGAACTTTTTGTATTTGTTCAAAAAATGACCATGTTGAATTCACAGTTTGTGTACAACAGTTGCAGATACAACACGATAAGCGGTCATCTGAACCACCAATATGCAATTGAAATAAAGTGATTATTTTTGTACTCAAATCTTCAGATATTGGTAATAATAACCCATCTTCTGATGCAAGTGAACCACAAAGCCGACATCGTATTAACACATCCATTGAAAGGTTTTAAGATTAATTTAATTGGTCATTTAATAAATATTAGTTTTTAGATTAAATAATGCCCTTTTCTGTCAACATTTTTATGATTTGGCTTTTGTTTCGGTATATTATTTCGTGTTTTGATGGTTTGTGATGGTTTTGTTGTGTTGTGAATGTCAAACGTCAAACGTCAAAATATGACAGAAGATTACAAATACTGTACGTTTAAAATAGTTTTAAGTAATATAATGAACATTTAAAAGTAGTTTCAAAGTAACATAATAGTATTTCAATGAAATCTTTAATAAAATCAAATTGTTTTTTAATGTTTAATCATTTACTGTTTACAATTTTATAGTATTTTTAATAATAAATTTGAAGTAATGTTGTGAAACATTGTGTATAAAAAATTGAGTGTATGCAACTTAATATACGTGTGAGTTGTCAACGTCGACGTCAGAAACCAGTCAGAAACAATCTAAACGAGTCCAAATGTAATTGGTTATTATATTAAACTTTTAAAACTAAATTTAATGAAATTACTTTAAAATTATCAACCAAATTAAACAAAAATATATTAATACTAAATCATGGAAACATTATATCATCAAACAAACGCGTTGATACAAAAAACCAAAGAACAGTTTAAAGAATTAGAAGGTAACAATCCAAATAGGTTAACAATCGAAGTTGCAATACAAGAAAGTATTCATGGAATTAATAAGTAAGCTTTGACTAATTAACACAACTCATTAAAACAAATTATCAAGTTAATTAAACAAAATTAATAATCATTTTTTCTAGGAATTGTGAAAAATTAGACATATTTGTCCTGAAAGTGCCTGTTACTCAACGCCCACATGCTAAAATGAGATGTGACCAATTAAAATATGACAGCAAACACTTACAAGCAGCTTTAGCAGCTGCACAACAAAAAAGACAAAGACAAGAAAATGCAGTTGCAGAGCGGGAACAATTACTGAGCACTAGATTCAGGTCTAATAATGAAACAACTATGATTGACCTAGATTATGGTATTCAACATAATAATGCAATGCAAAGATCACATAGAGGTGTTGATGAAATGTTGTACACTGGTGCCAACACATTAGATTCATTAAGATCACAAAGGAGTGTTCTTAAAGGTGCTAAGAAAAGGATTATGGATATGTCAAGTACTTTAGGATTGAGTCAACATGTAATGAAATTAATTGATAAAAGGGTGGGACAGGATAAACTTATCATGTTTGGTGGAATGATCATCACATTATTGGTTATTTTATTTGTGATTGTGTATTTAACTTGATTATGATAAATTATTTGTATTTATTTGTTTGTACATTGTATACATTCCTAAGAAAGTTGGAGAATATATAATAATGAATAATATTTAACCATATAATAATGATTTATTATTAGTAATGAAGGCAACATAATTACACAAATCGTAGTTGTAACGATATAATTTATTTATACATAAATCTTTCAATACAGCAAGACATTATCCATCAAATTAACACTAACAATGTGTATGTTTTCCTCTCACTCACAAATTCTCAGCCATTTTCGAGCAATTCAACAAAATAATAACAAAACAAGAAAATAATTCATTGAGTTACATTTGAATTCCATCATTACAATAATCGTAGTATGTCTTAAGTTATGTATTGTATAAAGTCAGTGTCTAAATGCTATCACAAAGAGGTCCACATTGGCTACAACCATCTCATGTTTCGATATAAACTTTTTCATTTATCATTTCTTACATATCCAATTGTTTCCGTACCAAAATATATAAGCAGTCTCATCACGCCAGCCAATGGTCCCTTGGTTTTACGTTTTTTTATATATATTATAATTTACTCCCCTCAAACATTCATCTTTATCTTGTACGACGAATTCGGAAAAAAGAACTCGTCGCTTTAAGTTTAAACAATAATTTGTACATTGTTACAATATTAAAGACATTATTGTATAATATATTAAGTACAAGTATAGTAGAATAAATATGAACAACCTCTAGTTAATATAAATATTAATATTAAATGTTTGTTAATGAGTAATGGGCGTTGGACTTTTGTAAAACATTCAATAAAATTAAATTAAAAATTTCATTGATTTTTTTCAAAGTTTACAAGTTATTTTTTCCATTATAACAAAATACGTATATAAAACAATGACTTACAGTCAAGAGTACATTCGTAAACATTTTACAATATGAATTATAACATCTATTAACAATTAGAAAAATAAACATAACCTTATTATTACATTTTTTTAATACTATTTGTTTTTTGTTCTTATTTTTTGGATGTGAACCAGAAAATTATGTACATGAAGACAGGCACACGTTAATATTTAATGTAATTCTTATTTTTTTTAAGTTTAAAAAAGTTAAATGCTTTTGTTTTGAACAAATTTGATGAAAAACTTAACTACCAACTTTCCGTTAGTGTATTTTGGGTTGCCTATAGTCAACTGTGAAATTTTATATTAAAATACAGTAATACTCCGCTTAACGCTGTGTTGTTTAGCGCTGTTTCGGTTTAGCGCCTTTTATTACAACCCGCACAACTAAGGAAGTTCTTCGAAATTATTCGCCGCGCTAGGTTTCCAAGTATTTAAAACATATAGACTCGTTTAGCGCTGTTTCGCATTACGCTCTACTATGATGGAACGTACTAGGGGGGGATACGATAAGCGGGGTATTGCTGTAGTCAAAACATGTTTTGTTTTTAGTTACTTCGTGTTGTAAATGTTGGTTGTTGTCAAAACTAAAAAATATGACTAGACGACGGACATAGCAACTTTGTGACTATTGTGTAAAGCCGGTTGTAAACGAATTGTGTGCCTCAACGACGCCGCCGACGCTGAACGTCGCGAAGAATGTGTTAAAGACGTTGTTACCGTTCCTGTGGAATCACCATTTCCGTAACCGAAGCATTGGCCATGCACACCAGGAAAACACAGCGTCAAGCAACCGGACATCCAAGAAAACGGCGGCAATTTTCTGTAAGTTTGACATTTTTAATTTTAAAGTTTTTATTTAACATTAGAAAATGTTGCAACTCAAAAACGCATACCTTAAATTACGACACAGATGTGTCGAAAACAAGCAGTAAATCACCGGATTCGCTGCAGAATTTAACGGCGCCAGGCTTTGTATAAATGTTGCAATTGCAATGTTCGTTTGTGTTTCCGGAATGTAGCCGTACACCTGCAGAAGGTCGAAGACAATGTACGGGCTCCAGCAGAGCACAAAGACTGTAAAATATCAAGTTAGTATAGAAGTATTAAAGTTATTCAGTATGTTATGTACCAAAAACAATGACAAAAGTCATTTTGACCGTCTTGATCTTTGCTCGAGGTATAATTCCTCGTGAACTCGCACGCCGACAGTCGTGATCGTCTTGAAAACGTGGTGGATGTGTTCGATGATCATCACCTAAACATAAAGAAAGTTTTGGGCGTTTGTTTTATTAGTTTATTTGGTAAATTTAGTTACTTCTGATAGGAACATGTCCAACTGGTATTAATAGTTTACTTTTTGACCAAATCGTCCACACAATCACCGCGTAACATGCGCTGATAATGAGAGCAGGAATTACGAACAGGATAACTGACACAACAGTCATGTAAACTCTCCACTGCCATGGTTTTAAGTCAATCCAACATTGGGGTAAACCTAAAACACAAAAACATTATTGATAATGTACTCTAACCTCAATTTAACCTCAAATTAACCTTATAACGTACAACTTTGTTGATTTTAAGTTAAAACTTTGAAAAAAAAACAATAAATTCTTTATCTTTATTATAATTACTTGGAGATGCATTAATGATAAGCAGTTCTAAGGTAAATACGCGTAAGTACTTGAAGCAAGTACGAAAATCCGGAGCCATTTTGTAATTTTAATTCAGTGCAACTGAACATAAAACCCAACTTAATGACTCTTGTAAGCAATTATCTCTAGCGTCACTTACTCCACAGTCTACATCTTGGTATCCTATGTGTCTGACCTATAAAATCCGAATGCATTTTGTAAACTTCACAGCGGCAATTAAAGTTTGCGCGCCGGGAGTTATTGCTCGTTGTGCAAAAGTCGCGGATGTTATTTGGTGTTCGTTCACACTTTGCGCGCACGTTCGCATAGAAAGAGCGAAAATTCAGCGCCGTCCTAGGTTATGGTCTTTGAGTCTTGGGGTAGAAATGCGTCCTAGGATTGTGGACGAGGACTTATTGCCGAGGGGACAAGGCGACAAGCAACGGTTTCAGTTCCAGCTCGTTGTCGTAGTCCTTTCCGGAGTTATGGACATCCTTTTTATCTTGTGGCAGATCAGATTCGGGCCGTTTCTGGACAGGGCAATGAACTAACCATGGCTGCCTCAACAGCAAACGAAGAAAATAAAGGGACAATCTGACACTATGAATAATAGCGAGGATTTCGTGATTTGTTGCTTGGTTTTTTGTTAAGTTTCTTGATTTTTTCGGCTTAATTTAGTTGATTTGTTGCTGGGTATTAAATAAGTTAGGTTATGTTATATTAGAACAGAAAAAATGATTTTTTCTTTGACTTTGGTTAGGATTTAGTTGAGTTTTTGAAGTTTAGTGTCTCGGGTTGCATAACTAAGTTTGATATTAAGTTACTTTGCAATACTTTGCAAATGAATGCGTCAGCACGCAATTACCATGTTAATATATAAATCATAGACACGCAAAGTTTATAATTAACTGACGCGACGCACGAGCAAACTAAAGTTGTGAGAACAAAAAAAGGCATATTATTATATGTTTGTTTTGTAAATAATTCAAGTATTTATAAATTTTCGCTGCACATGACAGACGCCAACGTTTGCCACGACGGCCATAAACTTCCGCATTCGTCCTTAATTTCTTCCTCAGGCAGGAGTCCTCACGACGAGTCGCGTTCGCAACCTACATCGCCACCGCGCACGATTCAGGATAAATGCGAAAACTCGCAAACAGTTCGCGACGCCAGCGTGCCAAAAGCTCCCTGCGCCCATAAAATTAGCGTAAAGTTTTATGGAGCAATCCAACGCATTTTACTTAACTGCGAGCGCAAAAAATAGGTTTTTAGCCAAAAAAACCACCCAAAATTGCTTATTTAAATAAAATAGGTATAGGCAACCAGACTTACAGTACTTTAAGTTGCCTATAGTGAAACAATTAATTTTATTACAATTTTTTTTAAATATCATAAAATAAAATAGATACAAATGAAATGAAAAAAAACCAAAGACTAGAGAGGGAAAAAAAGCCATAAATTACTAATTCAATGACATAATGCATTGTAATGTGCGCAAAGTAACAATAAAAATCGTGGAAAAGGCGGTCGTAAAACAAAAACTGAATACGATGCCGCCACCGAAAGCGGAAACTTTCGATTTTATGACCGATACGCGAGCTTTGGCGGTTCACCGTCAACACACCACTCATCACAATACCCGTACGAGAGCGCCGAAACTATAAAACAATAACAAAAATATTGTTGCGCAAAGTTACGCATAAAAATATTTGTGTCTGTACACACACTTACCTTCGATGGGTTTTTCTTCGAAGAGAAAGAACGTTGGTAGAGAGAATATAAAGCTCAACAGCCATGCGACGACGACGAGAAACTTTGCGCGTTTCCCTAGAATCAAAAAAGTATAAAAGAAGTAAAACAATTGAAAAGTTTGGAGACGAAACAATAAACTATTACCAAAAAGTAAATATTATTCTGAAAAGATATTTTGAAAGTTGTCGTTAAAAATAACGAGTTATGAGGCTTTATAGGTGAGTAAGTTTAAGGGAGTGGTGTAATTTAAATTAAATTATTTCACATTGGTTTAATGGGCCGTGAGCTTCCCACGAGGACGAAACTTACGATTCGTTCAACCGCAAACGCGCGAGATAAAATTAACGCCGAAGGATGGAAGGCGAGGTTCTTAGTGTCGAATTATGATCGCTATAAATACATTAATTTAATGGGGTGATATAGGAACTTAAATTAACCGGTTAATATACAAAAAGAGGTTTTTATAAAATAAGTTTTAACAAAACAAAAATATAAACTTTTATCAATTGTATAAATTTTTTTTTGGTCGATTTCAAAGAAAAATATATAAACCGGTTTATTTTTTATCGGTTAACCGGTTAACCGATTTTTAATACCGGTATTTTTTTTATTTGAAATTTAATTTTACATATAAAAAAACTTTAATAATCATAATTATCATTTTTTTTGATAATTATAAAAAACGGTTTTTTACCGGTTAACCGGTATACCGGTTTTTAATACCGGTATTTGTAAAAAAAATTATAATTTTTGTAATTGTAATACTTACAACTTCCTGAAAAATTCATAGGATGCGTAATGGCATCATAGCGATCGATTGAAAGCGCTACAAGGACATATGTCGAGGAGTAAGTAACCACCGCTTGCAGGAATCGGATGAGCTTGCAAAGTATGTTCCCAGCATGCCAGGCAACGGTGATGCGCCACACGATGTCCGTGGAGACGTTAATCAAACCGACGGCAAGATCTAATCCGGAAACAGAGACAAATTTTCTTAATTAAACGCAACGCCAAAGTTTCAGATCGCAATCGCACTATAACAATTTGCGTCCTTCATTGGTTAGTGTCACGTCACAAACGCAGCAATTCGCAACTTTCAGAGCATGCTTTGATTTTAAATTTAATTTCAATTTAATTCGTGTTTACTTAAATGAAAATTCAATCAAATACCTGCAATTGCCAATTGGCGAATGAAGAAGTTCATTCGCGACTTGCGACTTTTGCTCACTAGAAGCGTTACCAGAACAGCAGAGTTGCCTAAAACGATCATGGTGAAGAGCACCCAGAGTACCGTGAATTGTTCAGTCT
>JARJDS010020389.1:0-43992 GCA_030264155.1 Atheta pasadenae | reverse complement strand
TATTTCATTCTCCATTTGTACTTCTTCTTCTTGTACTTGGCACTTCCTATTCTTTGCTGTACATTCACTTTTAACTTGTGTTTTATTGTTTCCCATTGAATCCTTTGTACTGTATACTATTTCATATACACATTGCGCGTACTTAACATTTATTTTTGAATTATATTTCAGAATTTTTTGTTCCTAAAAAGTCCACGGCCGCTGGGTATCGAACCCGTGTCGCCCGGGTGACAGGCGACTTCCTTATACATTAAGCCATTCAGCTTCGTACTACTTGCACTAAAAATAAGGAACTTAAGCTACACACTACATAAATGTATAAAGTTAATACAATACAACAGAATTAAATCCGAAAAATGTTATTACAACATATATTACCCGGAAAACGATAAATGGGATACACAAAAAGAAAGAAATCGCATCGTTGATTGAAGACGTATATCGCACACAAAACTTAAAATTCTTAACAAATAAGATATAATAAAATATATAAGAATAAAAAGATATAAGAAAATGCTGCCCTTTTCAGTGTCCCAGGACGGTACAAATCTTAATCCGGCCCTGTGAACCACCTAGATATAGAATATACAATGGCTATTACTAACTTTTAGTAAGTTTAGTTTAGTTAACTTTAGAAAATAGTGTAGTGGTTAAAGAGCCTTGAGAGCGCCAAGTCCACGGTTAGAGATCGGCTTGGAGAAAACTGTATTCTAAATAAATGAGAAACTAGTAATGCGAAGTTAAAATTGAATTAGGAATTAAACAAGAAAATACTCCTTAAACAAGTAAGATGAATAGCTAGATTTATGTGTTAAGGTTGTTCCACCAAGCCACTACATACTTAATCTTAGGGTTGTTCCGAGTTAATCATTAGTCGAATGTGCTACACATACAATGACTACTGTACCTGTCACGCAACCCCACGCTTGTAGGACACATGCTAAATATGTACTAAAATAAATTACAAAATTACGTCAACAATTTATTTAATCAGTTTAAAGAGTGAAACGATGTTTTGTAATGATTAGTTCAAGATGAAAAAATATGTGTATAACACTTGATGATTGCATTGCAACCCACATTCGTCTTCATACCATCAGATGCATATAATTCCTTAAATGTGTTCAAACAATTTGTTCAAATTTGTAACAAATTCCAAAAAAAACATCACGATAAACAAAATATAATAAAAATGTAAATGCCAGCTATTAAATGTCTGTAGGATGTAAGACAGCAAGCAAACCAACCTCTTTGTTACAGTAGTCACAATAAATCACTGGTTTGCTCAACCACTCATATGTTACCTACCAAAGACCATGCCCGGTATTAATTACACCTCAAATAACTATACAAGTCCGGCTCATATTTACACTTAAAAATATAATTAAACGGTAGTGTAAATTGACTCGAGCTCGTTCAGACACCATCGCAGATAAGCCCCGCAAAAATAATACAATTTGATAAAAACCAATTTCCAATAAACAAAAGTTTGGTTTGTTTGCATACCACGTTAATACACACATTTGTAGACATTTGACAGACAACTGTTTTTTCTATAATTATATACAACTCGAACACATTTTACTTTTCAAACTTTTTCGTTTCAACTACTTGCTGTATCGTGTTAATTGCAGTTGCGGGTCGATATTTACAAACAAAAGATGACAATAATGCGCAGCATTTGTAGGAATCATTTTCGTAAACCGAAAAAAATGGTCATGATTTGATATAATAGTAATTACAGATACACCTGCGTCCGATGTTCCAATTTCGTATTTCAGTTATGATGTTTAAACTAGCTTATTTTTACTAAAAAAACACACACAAGACTTATCCGATAATAATTCCGACCCCCAAACGGAAATGACCCTTGTTGTGATTTAATAGTCCACTCAGCGCAAGCGTAAATGGCAGCGGATTCAGTTTCTTCTCCAATACGGCTCCCACAGTCCAATTCGAATCAATATGGCCTGCAAAAAAGAAACATTTTGTGACGCTATCTTGAATTGATCAACGCAAGCAAATACCTTTGAATACAACGTCGCTCTTGGGCAGGTCCACTTGGTAACCTATTGAAGCAACAGCTTCTTGCATGCGGTGGTTTGCTTCAAGTTCAACACCAATTTGTAATTGCTTGCTAGCTTTTTGATAATAGCATAAATGAATGCCTGAGACTCCTAATGTGCCAGAACATTGATAATCTTCCGTGGCATACCTAAACAAAATTATTATTTAAAATATTTAAGTGGAAGAAAACTGTAAACTAAACTTACTTTGCTGCAAGACTAAGAAGAGCAATTTCACCACCTGGAATAGAGGGTCCTCTTTGGTATGCTAACTCAGAGCCTAAAGCCAATCGACTAGTAACTGCCTGGAGATAATGTAAAACAACTACTCCAGAGCCATTAATAATATCTGGATTAGCCAAAGTCATACTGGCAGTATAATCACAGCCTCTGTAGTTCATGGAGAGTTGACCAACAGTGAATTTTCCATTTTGTACCTAAGCCCAGACTTTTATTAACTGCATAACAAGAAAACCTTATTTGATGAATACCTGTGCTCCAAATTTGGCTTGTAATGCTGGCATAAGTTGATGAATAATAGTTGCATTCAAATTTCCAGTGGGATCAATATCACCCAACATTATGGGGTAGGCTTCACTGGGTGATAGCTGCTTCGTGCCAACATAAGTAGCACCAAAGCGATATCCGCTCGGCGTCACCGAACTCATATTTATTGTGTGTGATATTTGAAAGTGATTGCTCAGCCCCCGAGTCAACATAATACGGGCCCCGTCGAAACATGTCGGAAATATATCTGAAAATATATCAGATTATTGAGGTTATGTAAGAATAGAGGCGCACGTTTAATCGAACGCAATGACTGAAAATATAACATACGCGTTATGAAAACGACTAGTACTTACTTTTGCATTTGGAATGAATCTCTTCAAGGGGCCCAGGATTTTCCACCTCCTCGGTAGGCGGCTGAACACTCTTCTTTTGGGGCGGCGGGGGACCTGGCGGTGGAGGCGCGGAGTATGCATGCACGTTTCCCATTCTGTATGTGTTCTACACGTTCCAGACTAAATTAAATAGTAATTTATCAGATCAATTCTTTGCACGACCGACTTATTTACACCTTTTCCTGCGACGGCGATCTATACGCACATGGGCTTTTGGTATTTTATAGTATCTATACAGATCGATAACTAGGGATAAAGCAGAGAGTCACACATTTTGATAAATTTCATTTGACAGATGTAAATAATATTGGTACCGTATACTTCAGGATGGCTACATTCAGAGAGCGCTGTGGTCGCCGCAGAATTCTGTTTCTTGCCGGTGGTAAAAGGGAAAGCACGCGTTCACGGTTGAGAACAAATATTGTATATACGAATAATGTAGGAATATTTCAGGTAAATGAAGGACTAAACACTGATTTGATTGCGATGTGTGTTGCTTGACGGGAATTTATTTTGAATAACTATGGCAATTTTGACAGGACTATTAAAGATGGCAGCGCTGCCAACCGCAATTATTACGAATGTCAGATACCTTTCTACTAAGTCAACATTTATTGTCATTCGAAAACATGAAAAATAAAGTTTTGCTTATAATTTATAGATGCAAATTAAATAACAAAACTGAAGCCAAACTACGAGAGAAATAATAATAAATTCTTACCGTTAGTAGATATAACACAACAAGAATATGGATGGTTGTTTCTTGCTGACACAAAGTTTAGTGACAACTAATTTTGAATTATAATATGTAACTATAGCATTTTGAATTAAAACATTTGATTATTTATACATATGAAATACACCACTTAACATTTGTCTGTAATCCGTTCACAATTTCTTCAAATAACAAAAACTTTGACATTAAATTACTAAATTACTTCTAGAGCCCCCTGTAATTAAGGTTACAAACATGTAAATATTACATAATTAAATATACTATACTATATAATATAGTACACTATAGTCCAATATTCATAAGAAGACGTCTGAGACATTCTTGACGGTTGATCGCACTCAAATTAGCTACTTAGCTTTCTAAAATCTATAGATGTACAGATGTATCTGCCAAGGAACCACGATCCAGGTGTCATAGAAAGATAGAAAGAAAACGAGTTTTTTTTTCTATTTATTCGACTTTTGGGCAGTCTCGTGTCCCATAGTGCGACGGCAGCACTGAAATACTTCTGAAATATTATATAAAGGATGCAAAATAACAACAAATATTAATACTTTCTTTTATTATTCACATAAAACAATACAGACGCTTTATCGAGATATAATACATCTTTTTTAAATATATTGGAGTGGATACACAAGTACAACATATATTAATATTATATTATCTATAATTATTAGTTGTATAATAGTGTAGTTTCTTGCCGTTTGCCATTCATTTCAGTAAGCTACAACTTCTTAATTTGTGTTGGGATTACTACTTAACTAATGACTAGAATACTGATAAAATTAAGTCTTTTCTTTAAATTGGATGAGTTTGCTTGATGTGAGTATAGAAGCACAATTATTCATGATTATTTCAATGAAGTATGGAATCTCTTGCTTAAAATATAGATATTTAGTTTGTAGAATGTTTTCATGAATGCGTTCAATTAATGTTACTTATGAGTTTGTCGGTTATGTGCAGACACCTATAAGTTTATGTAGCAATACAAAAATTTGTGCATTATGTCAGTACTTTTGTTTCGTTAATACTTGGTTTATATTGTTAAATGTCCTGCTATAAATTTTAAACGAAAATATAAACAAAAATAAACTGATCTGTTACTACATTCATTGCCATTGTATAAATATTCTATCATCTCAACATCTACGAAGCTAATTTCGCCATTATATATCCAATACATTGCAGTTACAAGCAACTGGTCTATCATCAAATATACTTGCAAATGATGGTACTAATATTCTGCGAGATAATACTACTTGCGTTTGTAAGTATTTGTAAGTACATATGTTTTTCGATATAAAAACACTGAGGTATAAAAAAGTTACAAAATTGTCAAAAATGTATAAAACTATATAGAAATTCTTTTTCTTTCTATTTTGATGTATGTCAAGAATGTTCCTCAAAATCGGTTATATATTAGCTTTCAGTTCCTGTCACTTTGTGCCTCCAGATGTTATTCATCTCTTCCATAATCCTACTCGTTTTTTGTATTTATGCGATAATAACTTAAAACTAAACACAGCTTCAAAAATTTGTGGCAAAACAAGTAATCACACAGAGTAATTTTGCGCAGTTATGAAACTTTAAGTTAATTGTACATTGTTATAAATGCGAACTATGAAATTAAACATTAAAAATATTAAAAACTAACCGGTGATCACATTTAACGAAACTATGAATAATATCGCTGCTTTTTGTGGGTGGCCCACAACACAAATATACATAGTATTTTTGTTACAAAAATTAAATTTTATAATAAAACTATAATAATACAATATATTATCATCATCAACAAAACCTCTTTCAGAATAAAGAAGCTGAAGCAAAATAATAAATAATAAACAATTAAATCATGTTTTGTACAAATACCACTGGGTGTCTATGCCAAAAAAATCAACAAAAAATAATAACTCTTCAACCACTGCTGGTTGATCAAGCCGCGTCTCAGGCTTTCAATAACTTACATCGCTCTTTTTCCTGATTGTTTTCAGGAGGTTCGCATTCAAAACTAGCGAGTGCCAACGAATTTTCGTTGAGTATCGGTCCAGTTTGAAGAAGCGTAATCACTTTGTGATCCTTTTCGAAAGGGCATGTAACTTCTTTCCATGCCATGAATTCAGTTACCTGTTTGGCGAGTTGCCAGAACTTGTCGAAATTTATGTGGCCGTTTGGCAATCTGTAAAAGTGGAAGAAAAGTCGTTTGTGAATAAGGAATAAGTATCTTTATGATAAGTTTAATATTTTATCCATAACTTAACGGACCAAACTTTCAGGTTGCAAACAAAAATAAGTATTGATTTACCGTAACTGCAACGGATCATAACTTACTTATTCGAGCAGCCTTGATTCAAAAAATAAATGTCCTTGACTAGGAGACTGAAAAATGGAATGACGATTCTTTGCCGTTGGTCTGTTGCACCGGCGCTGCGCCACATTGCCGCTTTTAAAGTGGAACGATAGCTGCTGAAATTACTACTCGGGTCCATTTGATGTTCAAGGATGGCAAACTTTCCGGATTGAATTTTTTGCCACTAGAATTTTAAAATAATTTAATATTAACTCTGCACTTAAAACCCTGAATATAAACTTACAGTTTTCTTTAATCGTGAAATTGGTGATAAATTGAGTCCTGCGATAATAGCCATTAGGCTGTTAAAATTACCAATATTGAAGCACTCACGTCCTACTTCAATCCAATATTCCGCAACTTTAACTCTCTGCTTCTTCTTCGGATACTAAAAATTATAACCAATAACAATCAGAACATAACCTAACTTTACAACTCAATCAAATTACCTTGCACACTTGTGTGGCAACCAAATAACTTAATCGGTTAAACCACTGTACATATTGTTCCAGATTATGGGTCTTCTTCATATCCTTAAACGAAGTCTCCAAATGCGGATTCTCCTTCGCAAAAGCTTGTACAAATTCTTCCGGGCCAATAAACGACAAACGTTCAAGCTCAACATGGGTCAGTTGCTGTGCTAATATGGCAGGATTTGGGCACATCTCCGAAATGTCCGTTGAATTCTCGTCGGCGACGGCGGCCAAATCCTCCAGGGATTTCTCGTAGCCCTCGAGCGCGGCTCGCCGCTGCTGAAGATTGTGCGACATTGCCGACACTTGGGACATGAGTCCGACATTCAAATCGATGCAATGCTTAGTAATGCCACGCACGTGCTGCATTACGCGCTCGTCTCTAAAGTCATACGGAAAGATTTCCGTCCACTCGGCGAGTAATTGCACGAGGTGCTCTGCAAACCGAGCTGTACCAGACGTCGCTGGTTTACCACTACCCAAACCCTGCTGAGTTTCGCAAAGAACTTTTATTCTGTCCAGTAAGTCGTGAGGCTTAATAAAAAGACGCGATGATAATAAAAAGGCAAAAATGTAAGTGCGTTCTGGATAATAGGTATCGGTAGGTACCATATGTTGAATTAACGCTTCCAGTGGACCTGATATCAAGTTGCCATCACGGTATACTAAAGCCTGAAACATTCAATAACACATCCATTTAACAATTGAAACTTTAAAAAAATCCCAAATATTGATTTAATGAGTTATTTCTTTAGTAATTAGTTCTTACATGTTCTTGTTGAGTAGCAGATTCATTTTCGTTATCTCCGTTAAAAATTTTCGTTTGTGGAGTTTGTGGTAAACTCTGAAACATGAAAAATGAGGTTATGTTATTGGAAAATATAACCCATATTACCATATTTAGTACGCGACCAATTTGCACGTGTAAATTAACTAATATATTCGAAACGAAATAATAATATGCAAGTTATAGACCAAGAACTTGACAAGCATCACATATCAAGTTAAGTCAACGTGCAAGCTTCAAGTTCTAGGCCTACATCGTATTATAAGTTATGGAATGTTGTAGGAAGTACAATAAGTAGGTAGATAAATTGAATTGAATAACACACGAACGTAAGTGAATAAGTTTAAAACGACGATTGTGCGTGATCGCGTAAATAAACCGAATTTTACTAAAAGTTTACTAATAAATTGTTAAATACTACGTAGGTTGCTTTAAAGTGATTAAACTTATTTATATAATTGTCTTACCCTTCGATTTGAACAGTTCTTCGGCGTCAAGTCCGATGCGACAGTTCCAAAGATGGTAGGCTATAAATAAACAAATCACAAATAAGTCCAAACGATTTTAAGTCACCTACGCTTGTTTGTTCACAAGAAAAAGTTGGTATACTCTCAAATCGAACCGATATAACACATAAGTGCCTTCCAAAAGTAAGATATTTGTTGCGCAAATAGACCACACAACCACACATCACAAATAACAAGAAGTACATACTCTAAAAGTTATTTTAAGATTCTTGAAGAACTTAAATTAAGTCAGACTTAAGTCTAAGTCCCGTTTCCTTTTAAATATCCAATACAAACCAACATGGATTAGGTTAAAGTTTAACATAACAATCAACAACATCCTCCGCGTTGTAATAACTCACCACAAACTCCTTTTTGTACCCATTACTGCCATTAATCCTGTTATTATGCAATTTATCCGGCCCGCAGTGCTTAAAATCAGTTTCGTCCAACGAACTCAACGAATCCGCCGAACTGGGCGTATAATCCGCCTTATTGGTCATCGTACCAATGGTAGAATTACTCAAATTGCCCGAATCTTTACTTAGGGAAGATTTCGACTTATCAGACTGTTCCGATTGCTGCGATTCGTAACTAGATGCGCTCGAATAACTCCCGCATTTCCGATGATCGCGATCGCTACCGGTTTCATATCCGTTCTCAGTAAACTTGGTGTTGTACTGCGAATTGAGTAACTCTGCCGTTGGAATGATTTTGATCGGTTCATACACCTCAGTAATAGCTGTAGTGTAAAAGTTTTGCTCCTTAATTTCCCGGCTTCGTTCGTCGACAACTTTGCCCTGTCGTGAGACAGTCACTTCTTCCTTGGTAACCGTGGTGGATTTAACGTTTAAAGTGGTGTCCAACTTCACTGCCTTTTTGAGTATCCCGGCGTTGATAAGTAAAGCATTAAGAAGATCACAAGGTGGTACTTGGCCTGTCATTAACGCTTGTTTAATTGCCAAACCATCAGCTCCCTCGAGTTCAACGGGAACACCATTGATGTAGAGAACTTCTTCTTCTTTAATGGAAGACTTCTTTTCACAATCGACCACTTTAACGCCTTTGCCTAAGATAGATTCGACTGTTTCCTGTATTTCCGGATCATCCATTTCTATTAAGATAATAATTTATGGTTTAATTTTTTGTTGTTTGAAATAAAATATGTCCAGAACGTTTTATACAATTGCCTTTTAAAATAAAATTTACATTTAAGTTTTATTATATGCAACCACATCGTACTGCCTGCAGAACTTTTTACGTAGTACATTTTTTGTGAGTTTTGGCAATGATTCAAAGACTTCATCAATCATAAACCAACATGTTAAAATGTATGAATGCAGCACACACCGCGTATATATTGAAAAACAAACGCCATGTGCGAATCAACTCAAAAAAATCTAGTGCACTGCTGAAAGAAGTTTATTTTTAATCCGGCTTTTTACGATTTTATTTTTAGCTCCGTTTAAAACAATTTATGTACTGTGCCATCAATCAAACTTTTCATATAATAATAAATACACATTTTGGTCAGTTTGACTTGAGTAACCTACAAAAAAAAACAAATTTAATGTTCAGGAGAGTGAAAAACTTTACGATTTCTGGTTAAGTGTTACTTTTTGTTGGTTATCGTCTTGTGAAAGTAAATTTATGTAATGCACGACACCAATCCTATTGCGCAAGCAAATATAAATAACCATTTCGCACGTTTCTACAAGCAAACGCAAATTACTCAAGACGCAAGAAACAAAATTGAAGAGAACCACCGACATTAGATCTCACTTGATAGTCTCTGATATAATGTCAAACCATATAGAAAATCAAACAGTATTCACACATCATTGCATGTCTGTCACAATGAAGATATTTCATTACGTGTGCATGCTTCAATGTTCATTACAGTATTTGTTCATACTCGTGTATACACAGAATAATTGTTTCGAAGAATGTATTTCAATGCATAGTTCGGTCCAATTTGCGGTTGTTACTGAACTGTTCGTGTCGCAACGTCTAACTGTTAACACACTCTGATGGCACTCCGAATTGGAGGCATTCGTTCTCCTCTGCTTCGCCGACAAGCAATCAATTGCGTATTGGCATTGAATTTGCATGCCAGAGTTCGGGAATTAGGAACGAACCAAATTAAGTGCGTATTGCCAATCGTCTACCTATTGTCATGTATTGATTCCAATACGATTCTCGCTTCGAGGAGGGTTTGATCGTACATAAATTTTCACCAACTGAATTCAATTTCCCCAATGCAATTTTCAGGATTTTACATGTTAACACGTCCACATGTCTGCACACCACCAACACTTTTTATTTTTTTTTACTTTCATTGCAATTCTTTTTACTTTTGTTCTTTCAACTAAATTAAATTTTAAAGTTTTCTTCAAAGTGATAAATAATTCCTAAATTTGACTTTAACCATAAATTTACAAAAACTACTCTCTTTGAAAAGTAATTTCGAACATCCAATTCGGTTAAGCAGTAAACGCTTAGCCAGCTAGGTCTAACAATGAATGAATTTATGGGCAGATATTCGTTTCGGAAATAGAAGAGTAGTACTACAAGAGTAGAAGACGTAGGGATAGTGCAATATTGGATTATTCATTGGCGAAGGTAGTTAGACACATGTGTAGTTGGGGGAAGAAGACACAGGAGGCATATAAAGAACACAAAGACAGACAATGTGGAAGATAAATGAACAAGGCGTGCCTCAAAGCGGTAGCAATAAAAATGTATCGAACGGATATTTGTTCTTAATTAAGTGAAATTGAATACAAAGATACAAAAGTTTATCAGTAAGTGACAGTAAGTGAAATTTCTTGTTTAGGATGTAAAATACTTTCCAACTTCACAATAAAACAACGAAAATGTCAAGTTAATTTGTACAAATTTGCACAAAAACTTAATGTTTTTATAATTCGTTGTCGTTAAAACTTTCACGAACTTTTTAGTTATTTTAATTTTAAGTTTTGCAGAAAAAATAATCTAAATACCATACGTCTGAACTAAAAATTAAATTAACCGTGCTTGGTCCTCCACTGTAAATAAGTGAATAAACTGTGTGCATTTACAATATATAGAGAATAACCGTGACTAAAATGACTGTAATGACAAACACAATACGAATTCCGGCGGAAATGTATTCACAAACGACTTTTGCTCAGAACTCTCAACAGAGTTGACGACAGACTGCAATTTTATTATATTTATAATTAAATATGCAAGGTAATAACACGTCCTTTTTGTTGAAATTGTAAAACTTTTATTAATCGGTTAATAACCGATGATTGAGAAACATTTGATTTGGAAACAAATTAAGCAATTGATGATAAGATAGATGTGAGTAAACAATTAAAAACAGCTGTTATGTGAAAATCAAGATAGGCAAACTTTTTAAAATTATAAAACTAAAAATAATTTTTTATCACTTAGCATTATTTTACAATTTGTAATGCAACGACTGCAATCTTCGACGGAAATCTCTTTGGCAAGCACAACCATACACAACGTATTTTATGTACGACACTAAAATAGACACATTATGCATTATTACGCGAGCAGGGAGGCGCACAAATCCTGCATTTCATCGCAAATCGCTGCCACGACGTCAGAATCTGTAGATGCAGATAGATGCAAATGGCAACATGAGAGAATTGAATCGCAAAAACGTCTGTTTTGAATGTTCGCATAATTTCGCACTAAAACATTTGCACATTTCAAAATTTCCAACGAACATTAAACAAACTACGACTATATAATCCTTACAAATGTTTTACAACAAATATTATATTTCCATTCAGTTATTCCAGGAAGTGTAACACATAAATTTATCACTTACAAGTTGATGAACCTTGATGAATATGTTACCTTACAAATAACTAGGTATACAAACATTGACATATCTCATGTGTACTTGTTGAATGTTGAATTATTCAATTACGTTATCAACAAAACCTAATATTTATTTTTTGTGTAAATTCTATTATTTGAGTATATAACGTTGGAATATTTATGTCACCGAAAACGTTAATATCACGCTCGATTAAATAATTCCTCTGAAGTGTCTTCATTTCCAGTTTCCACCTTCACAGTAATTTTCATTTCCACACGCCATCTTATCCACGGCTATCTATTTTTTTGGATTACAAACACGTTTCAGTTTCAGTTCGAGTTCTAGTTCCACGTTTGCCTAACAACGCAGAACGACTAATAATTTATTACGTCCTCGACGCGAGTTTAGCTCATTGCAGACCTCGAAATGGTAAATTGTAAATGAAGCAAAATATAAATGGAAGCGTAAAAGTAAGCATAAGTGCAAGATTAAGTGGTAAAGGCCAAAATGTATAATGGAAAGAAAGAGCCAAACCATAACTCGCTTAACCGAGTTATATATTAAGAATAAAAATAGGGGAGAAAAACAAAAATGCTATAACTAAGGCTATAAAGTAAAAAAACGACCTGAGGGAAGAAAATTGACTTTTTAATGACATTATTTGTGTCGTTGTAAGCTAACCAATAAATTAATGGTCAACCTTGTAATGGAATTGGCTATATATAATTCAAAAGGTATTGGAGTATTATAATCCGCAATGTATCATTAAAACATAAAAAAACATGTCGTGTTCATGATCAAAAGAAAATATATACTTCCATATTTTCTTATACTTCAAAGTTAATTAAATTTTCTTAATTTTTTTTTTCTAAAATGTTAATCATTTAAAGACTAATGTTACTAATATGTTTAGAGGTGATTACAACAAGTTGCAAATGATTCCAACTAGATGGTTATAACCAACTGGAATTTTCGTTATTATTACTCTCATTAGATGTAAGCATTATACGCACGATGGGAAACTACGAATGTCAAATAATCGCAATGAACATAATACTCCAGGCACTTCAGTAGCATTCGCAGAAGCAAACAACACCATAAGAATAAGATTTAAGAGTTGAATGCCGCCGTTAAGTGTTTGTATGTCTTGCTTGGAGTTGCAAACGGCGCCACAAACCATTAAGAAACATCAATATCTCGCAAGATTAAAAGCATATTCTGGTATAGAAATTTATTTGCTCAATAAACAACAGAAAGGAAAATAAACAGAAAGTGACCAGTCGTCGTCAGTAAGTTTAAAACAAAAATTATCGAATAAATAAACTGGTTAAATAATTAATTGTCCAAGAACAAATTAAAAAATATTATCATTTATCTTCATGTTTCTTATTTTTATTTTTAGTTCTTCATTTGAACTTTAACCTTTTTATTTGGCAATTACCATATAGCATGCTTATATTACATTAATAAATACCTCTTTAACACAAATGACACAGATTTATATTTTCGATTAACGCATTTCAAAGTCTCAGTTGGCTTACAACGACCCGACGCGACGCAAAAGTTGTTCGTGCATTAAGAATATCAATCGCTGGTGCTGATAAATGCCACGCGACAACACGGAATAAATTAACAACCAAAAACAATTAATAAACCACCAACTACAACAACTAAAAGGAAGACGACAATTAATGACGATTATTATTCACAAAAAAGACTTAAGAACTTGAAAATGATGAAAATAATTTAATGTACAAAATTTATAATTAAAAAAAAAATTACCGAAACATCTAGTATAACATAAAACAAAAAAAAAAACAACAGACGAGGTGGTGTTAGTCACAAAATAGTAGGCCTGCGACTAGAGTCGACTAGACATCTGCATCAAGCCATTCATCAAGTCTCATTTGTATCTTTCGCAGAATGTTAGCGACGTACCACCATGATGTTACACACTCACATCATCAACAGTATCTACGCATTCTACACCTAAGCTCGTTACTCGTTCTGTCTAAAACTCTAGGGTGTTGTTAGTTCCTACTTTCCAAGTCTCGTGTTTTTCATCCTCCACTGCGCATCGCTTAGCTTGGTTGCTTGTATATTTGGAAGACGAATCGGGATTATCTATCATCTATTTCCCCTTTATTGTAGACGTGGTCGACGTGGAAGTAAACGAAATCGAGAGAAGGGATGGTTCTAAATGTCACGTCAGACTACAGTCGAATAAGAAGAAACTTACTAATCTTAGGAATCATTTGAAAGAGATTTGGTAACAAACTGAAGTTTGGTTAAATCTTGGGTGAGTTAAATAAACAAGTCACCATATTATAATATAATAGAAGTATTATCACATGAAAACCTCTATTGTAAATGGATTTAAAATATTATAGTTAGGGGTTGTGGGATTTAACAAAAAAATAAAGCTTTATAAATCTAAATTTTGTGTGGATTAGCCGGTGATTAATTGCTACACCATTTTAATTACTTATCTGTGAAAAGCTGATATCACTCAAGTTGTAAATCAAATTAAATTCAAATTAAATTAAAATTCCCCTAACGTAATAAATCGTAATAAGTAAAAGAAACTATCAATTGCCAGTGTTGAAAAACAAATATTTGTTTAAACCAAACTATAGATTAATACTTATCATTATCTATAAATTTAAAGTCAATATATATCAACTGCAACGTACCTGTTTAAAAAAAAAAACATGAGTTTTATCTCCTAAATGACAACGAATCAAAAACTCGTATGAGTTTGTAACATCTATATGTACATAAGCCACGATAAAGAGGTTCTTCCGCATTGTGCTATATAAAAGCTTGAATAATTTAAACTATCCATTAGGTGCACTTCGTTGTTTTCGTGTTTACATTCATTTGGAAGTTGAACGTTAGAGAACATTTGGCGATTTCCAACTGGTTTCCCACGAGTTTTATTTTAATCCTCGGGTCCTCACTAAATTAAAACTTGACACATCGCTCTGTACTACCCAAGTGATTAAAAAAACACTAAATCCTTAAAATCTTTGTAGATTGCGCAAAACAAAAAGAAGTTTCAACGTTTGTTTCATTAATAAAATTCGTGTGGCTTCAATGTTAGTGTCACGGTTAAGATCCTAATCGCCACATTTAACCTATTCGTTATTTCCCGGCGCCGCGTTTTACACCACGTTTGCAATTTGATGGAGTTGTGTGCATTTTATTTATATCTACAATTCAAATCGTGCATTTGCGACGACAAACACACGCAATTCCAGTTGAAGCGTCTAAACATAGACAGAAAGTCAGAAGCAACACCAACATAAAGTTTTTCCGTTAAGTTTTTTATTGTTTTTTATTATTTTATTTATGGTTAGAGGTCTATAGTATGTTTGTGGTTTGTAGTTTGAGGTTTTCCAAGATTCAATTTTACTTTTCTTGCTATTCCTGTTGAATTATTTCGCCGTAAATAACAGAATTCCATGTTGAAGAGTTCCATGTTGTAGTTGGAGTAGTAGAGTTAGAGTAGCTTGCAGAAAGAAAAAGCATAGAATCGCCGATTGAGCCGACACTAAAGATGAAAAAGAAGACTGCATGTGGTATGAAGTTTTGGAGAGTTGGTACTTGGCAGAAGCGTAGAGTTGAGCTTACTAGTGCTAATAGTGGATGACTAGTAAGCTCACGAAGTGGATGTAGTGAAATCACAATAACCTAGGTCCTAGGAATTTCGAAGTAAGACAATTCCAAACACGACTGTCTGCAAGCGACAGAAAATGATTGTGTGCGTTGAATAATGGTTATAGAGGAATCGCAGATGACACTTTCACAATCGATTTTGACGTCTATTAATGGGAAAACCAGATTGAGATGAAAACAAAATATCGTTTTATCCTGTCAACTGCATTCTAAATATTTTGCCAAAGTCCATATTATATTGAGTGACATTTAAGCAGTAAATTTTCAATCAATCCATTAGTATTTTAATAATTATGTACTAGCTAATAATTGTGGTCCAACAATCTGCAATTTTAACAATTACAGTGCGGGCCAGTAATGATTAACAAACCAGTTAGTTATATAACTCTACAAACCACAATAAATGAGAACTAAAAGTAAGTTTTGCAGTAAATGCTTAAAGTCTACGCTTGGGCAATATTGGCACAATTGAATTCAATTGAAGTCATTCGCTTGTTGCTCGTTGCCAGTTACACAAGGGCGAGTTACATAAAGAAAGAAAACTATACGATCCAACTTATAACTTTAAACTACTTAATAGCACGTCATAGTTATGCATCGTGCAAATGCATTTGATTTTAAACTCATAATCATAAGCTCATTAAATCAGTTTTTTTACAACAAGCAGTGGTTTTTTTTTAACGTCGGTGTCTTTATTGTGTATTTACGTCCAATCAGTTCAATATTGTACACGTCAATTTCTATCGAGTGTACATTGGCAATCACGGCAAATCGCTGGCGGGCATAGCAATTTCTGCCACTATTACCAACATCATCGAGGTTTTTGCCACACGTGTGTTACATGTCAATGTGCGCTCGGCGATCGACTTTTGCTTTGTTTTAAGTAACACACATTCGAAACGCGGAACTAATAAACGGTTACGAAGTTTGTAAAACCACAGCGTAAACGTTGACTTAAGTTACGTGAGCAAACATAGAGACATAAATCGTTTGGAAAAATGTCAAATTTCGAACAACTATTTGGTGTATAACGACAATAAAAGATAAAATGACGTTGCGAAATTGTCACTGAAAGAACCAAATGGATAAAACACAACTTTTAGTACACACACCGCAATTTCCTGTTCTTTACATTTACAAAGTCAAAGTTCCCATCACACATTGTGTGGAATAAACTCTTTGAATTGCAGGCTAGTTTTGCCTTATCACGATTCGGTTAAATATCTTCCTTTTCCGTTCCATTGATGATACAACGACACGAATAAAGACGATGACACGCTTGATAAAATGTGTAGTATGTTTACGTCACAAAGAAGAACAACGTTTGTCAACTCATTGTAATCCTACCGCAATAAAACAAAAAATAACAAACTTTGCTGTTGAATAAAAACAAATATTAACGAAACAAAAGTGTATCTATTTTAAGATTGACCTAAAGTTAAATTTTCGCACACGATCGGCGAGAAAACCGTGAGACTAGTTACAGTTCACCGAACACCTAATTAACCTAAAGTTGCGCAGGTCACTAGCAATATTCGCATCGATATTCCGAACCAACTTCCCCATAACCTTCGCGCACAATATACATTCATTGGGCGTGGATGGCGCAGACATGGCAACTCAACCTCTATCATTACATCCTGCGTGTCTCTCGTCGTTCGATAATCAAAACCACAGAGACGTATTTGCAGCTCTCATTATAAGCGATAAAATTCCGTGTCGTGATTGTTAGGCAACAAAAATATCGCAATCATAAAATATGATCAACTCTCACTTGGGTTTAGTAGTGTTGGGCTACATAGATAAGAGTGAGAAATGACTGAGAATGTAACGCATGAGTATAAACAAAAAAATACAACCGAAACGTGTGCAATACAGAATTGGGTCTAAGGTCAAGAATAATTTAGGAAGCCGCCAGTTGTGTGAGTTGTGAAATGAAACTTTGGCATTGTCGGCAACTTTCACTAACAACTAAAACGAAAAACATGCTGTGATGATTCAACGATTGGACTATGCAAAGATATTTCATATTAACCATTTAAGTTCATTATGGAATTAAAAAAAATAGTAATTTCTTGGACAAGCCAAACATTTAATAAAAATTAAAAATACACCATATGTTGTTTGTTTAAAATGACAGACAACGTGTAGTGGTCAGTTAAAAGCTTTTCTTTTCGTCCTTTTCGCAATGTTCATGACGAACACAACATGTGCAATTATGCGCACGTCGTGATGCAAAACAAAGCGCAAACATTTCGTACGTTGAAGACACGTGTGATTGTATGCACGAGTAGAAACACGCGCGAACGTGCTGAATGGTAAGTGCACGATTCCCAACTGGTTGTTTTTGTTTAAACTTATACACGTACATTTTTGTTTTCGTCTTGTTTTGTTATACACAAGTATATTCGTAGGTTTTATTATGTTAATGCGCTTAATGCAGTAAAACTCCTACAATTATCCATTAACCAGCCATTGGCATTGAATACCAACAGTCGACACAATTGTTTGTAATTATAGCACAAACGCTGTAAATTATAACAAAAATTATTAAAAAATTACGAACGTGAAACAAAGCAAAATTCCTGTTCATTCTTCATAGTTGCACGACTTTACTACTGGGTATTATATAGTGTTGATTTAATGCTTCAACGCAATTTGTTTTACATTTTTTATGTTTTATGCTTTCGAGCAAGTCTCGGAAATATGATCTTGATTTCAACCATTTTGCTCGCGCTGGTAGCAGTTCCTGAGTTCTAGTAATCAATTATAATCCAGCAAATTTACTTGCTTAGCAAAAAAAATGAGATAATCTTATAAAAGTCAGCATAAAATAATATATAATCCTAGAAACTTGAAATATAAAATAAACTCAAATAATGGACATGTTTTGTTGATTCATTTATTTAGTTCACGGCCTACTCTCCCTAAAATTGTATTGATTGTTTTTTGTTTCTCTAAAATGATTTGATTTTACTATGAAGTTTAGTTTGGAAGCAGATGTTCTATAAATTTTAGGGCATTTCAAATTTCAACGTAGTGCAGCTGCGATTTCCATAAAACTCCACTATTTTTTTATTTGTACTTGCAATGTCACGTCATGTTTTAAAAAAGTTCACAAATTCGCGTGTGCATGTTCCAACCGAAAAAAAAATTACACGCTGCAACGACGAATAGACGAGGTGCTTTTGCTATCGCTGCCAACAAACCCCCTTCAAAACCATCTGTTACCCCAACATTACAATTACATGCTCATACAAAACCCAACACACCAACATTACACATTAAAATGCATACTTTCAATTATTACGAGCTCATGTAAATAAAATATTCATCATTAAAGTTGATCCCTTCCAGAACGAAATGTTCATATTTAATCTGAGGGTGTAGCAGCATCAACGTAATAAAAATTAAATATAAATATGAAACTTTTATAGGAAATACAAAATTATTCAACGTACCAATATGCAATCTTCGCATCTTTCATACTTTACAAGGGATCCTGAACAAACACCTCAAATCTCCTCTAACGTCTAACAATTTTTTGGAAACTTATCACAACGCCTGAAACCTTCATTCCACAAGCAAGTCGCAGTAAGTGTGAGTCATGCTAAGATCGCTTGCAGTTAGGGATTCTTTCCATCCTCGTTCGATCGCAGGGCTATAGGAGTAAGAACGAGGAATCGTCATCGTATAGGGTGTAGGGTGCACAAGATTCGCTTACTATAGGGTGCGTTTTATTGACAAACATAGCCCGTCTTCGCTATCGAACATTTTTCCTACACTTCGTCAATCGGAACACATTTTTATATCAAGCAAAGTCACGGGGTGTAAATTTGGATATTATACTGCCAGGCCAACACATTCAACGACGAATGGCTGTAATTTTCACCCAGAGTTTCCACACACACCTAGCTGTCGAGTATATTTACTAATGTAATAATGTCGGTCTACATTACCAGCAAGTCGCATGATAACGCATTAATAATGAATCATAATTCAGCACATAATAATAGTAATGTTGGAGATAAGGTGGTAAAATATGTTACGTGGTTATGCACGCGTGAAATTCTTAATGTTCCATTTTGTTGGTAGATGTAGACAACGAAGACAGTTGAAATGCATCACAGAGTCATGTAAACTCCTGCCAAAATTAATGAATGTCATTTATAACTGAATGTCGTGCATAAATGTCACGTGAAAATATGTTCTCTATACTCCTCACCTCCTGACAATGTCCCCTACCCTACTAGTCACGAATACAATCGGTTGTGTTTTTATTAAAACAGAAATTAATCACTCGACATTAATCATTTTTTTGTGAACAATACAACAAAACTGTATCGTAAAGAACATAAATAAAAATTATTAAAACAACTTCAAGAAATAATAAAGAATTTTGTAGTATTTTAATGAAATTAAATTTGAAGAAATTATCCCCTGAACTTAAAATTAAATATTTCATTTCCTAATGCACAGGAGGCAAAAAACACCAGGCTGTAATAAGCCTGTCACCTCCCAAGACTTTAAAAATTATCGCTCCATCCTCCTTGTCTTCTTCCTTTTTTAACATTCCTTGCAAATTTAGCATTCCCATCTATCCCGACCTTAGAAATTATGCTTGATTGCAAAGTGTTCACCGAAGCCTTAACGTCCCAAGTTCACGGGACATTAAATCGTTCCAGCACTTTATTTCAATCGAATGGGTGGTTGTCCCAAGTCACACAGAAGGCGACATGACTACACATACACCACCTCAACAATTCCAACGACTAAATAAGACCGAAAAAATTCCTGTTCATATTTACATATAAAGAAAGAATGCAATGTAATGAAAAACTCATAAAAAGTTTTGCATTTCTTTCATACAAAAAAAAAGTCTACGCTTTTCACATTTCTTATTCCTTTTTATTTCCTGCAAAACGGTAATGACACTTTCTTACATTTTTGTTTCCGGATATCAACAGTCAACATGTACGTTTTTTTTGTGTTAAAAAGTTCTTTAGTTATTACGCTAGCTGACTAGTATAAAGCCAGTGCCATGGGACACGCAAACTTTCTAGTTACGTGTCCAAGCTCAGACTCAAACGGGACAAAAGAGGGATGATTATGTCAGTGACCTCTGCTTTTTCCAATGTTTAAATGAAAGGAATTCATTAGTGCTTAGTCCCTACTGGTGGATGTTGCAAGGCTACTAAGCTTAATACTAAACCAGTTGAACACCGTTGGGTATTGAGGATTTTCTGAGTCCAGGCACAAGGATAACAATAGGACACAGAAAATGTTAGCTATAAGGTTAATTCGAAAAGTACGAATTGTATTAAATTGATAATACTCAGATTTAATTGATTTTTTTAACTTAGTTAAACTAAATTACACTGTACTGGTCGTAGGAGATGTAAAATGTCCCACAATTTGTGGTTTAAACCACAAAGTTATTGTTTCGGAAAACCGGAAACAAGCAGACGTCGATTTAATATCCGACTCGTGTCAGCGATTTTCCAATGTAGGTAGCAGTGTGCGCACAGCCAGCCAATTATTAAATGAAGCTTATTCTGCGTTAACGCAGAATATCGCAATAAATAACGCTCCGTCTAGCGCGAGAAAAGCAGAGGCGTGCGAGCGCGCATCGATTAATACGTTACATCGAATTAATTTCGCATCATTACGCACGCTTATTAAACCCCTGTCGTTCGTTAGCCTACCTATTCACGAGAGAGTAGAAACGCAAACGCGTATGCTTTTTTTTATTTTAGTGAAGTATGAGCAAAAAAACCCTCCCTTGCAAACCCCCAAACAAAAATCGAGTAAAAGTTTAAAAAATCGCCCAATTTTTCAAAGTAAACAAAGTAAAGTCAAGGGATGTTTGGAATAAAAACAAAAAAATACTTAACTCAAAGTGAAAAATTTGTGGCTCGCGTGAGTTTTGAGTACGGTAGGAAAAGCAGGCTCGTTATTACGACCATTGTGTAGCGGTTTTCCCGTATTTCGTCAGGAGCCTTGAACTTGAAACGTCGGGATACTGAGATCCGGGATACTACGCAGTACGCACGAATTGGAAAAGTCGATAGATGTTCGTGATGGTGGCGGTGGTGGGCTACGTCTGAATCACGTATTACGATGAACCCTGAACTTGAAAGTACTACTTGGGCGGCGAATAATCGTGGAGGCCGTTGTGGCTGTTGGGGCTAACGTGAGGAGGGTGCATTACTAGTTTGTGTGGACTTGTTGTATAGACGAAGTCGGATGTAGTAAAAAAAACCTTGAATGTAATTGTTCCTGGTCTTGACCCTGAACCCTAATACAATTTTCTGGAATGTTTGTAGCATGCTATTAATAATTTATTGCGATTTACCGCAGCTAGTAAGTAGAAAGTTTATCTAACTCTAGGTCAATTTAACAATCATGTGGTAGGAGAGTAAAATCTACCAATAAACTAAAAAGATAATGATTTTTTGCACGTTTCGTAATTTATTTTTCATTCATCATGCAAACACGCTACTTAAAATACAATGAATTCAACGATGCATCGCAAAATGGTGTGCAGATCTTCAATGCTGTTCAGACTGCTAAGTTACTGGTCAGTCAGTAAGTAGTAAATGTAGCATGAATTGCAATTAAAAGTAGCATCTTGAACGAGTTTAACGTATTAATTAAACAAACGTGTTGTGCATGATGCGCTTGGTAGGCAGCTAGGTGCTGTTTTAAGCGTACTGATGGGCGTACGAGATTAAATTCAAATTCGAATTTGATTAAGCGCCATACAAAAAAACAGATGTTATATTACTGGCGCCAACTATAAAAGTGCCAAGTGAATTTAATGTACATCAATATTTCGACAAAAACATCAATTGACATTCTGTTATTAGTATGTGTACAGAAGGGAAAGCCATCAAGCGCATAAAATACACGCACGTTTCGTAGATTTCAATTAAAATTTAATTATCGTCGGCATTAACGCGTCGTCAACGCGTCCGGACGCAAATGTGCAATGGCCCAATAAAACCCAAGTCATCGCGAGTTTATAATCTTCGCGCCAACACGTTTGTTTACACATCAAGCGAACACATTTCGTCACAGAAAGTCTCTGCTAGACGACGATCTAGTGGTTTGAGGCTGTAATTTGAATGTCTATGGTGTTTTTGGTGCCTCTAGTGGATGGTTATTCATTTAACTTTGCATAAAACGACATTTCACCAAACGAGCGGTGAAAGAGATTCACAGATGGGAAACTGAGTAAACGTGATTTGGGCAAAACGGACGCGATGTGATACGATAGCACTGATAGCAGTGCACTGTGTGCATCCCTCATATTGGAGTTAGCGTCGTTATCGTCGACATCGTGGAGGTTTCTATGCGCTCTATACGTCTGCCTTTACGTGGTGGTGGTGGCGGCGAATTTAGTACTATGCATATTTGCACCCGCAAAAGCTTACATTTGAATATTCATCAGTCTTTATCCCTGACTTTTGAATTTATTTGGTTTGTGTGGAAATAGAACTTAACTTGGGGAACGTTTTGGGGGTGAATTTCTGCGTTTTATCTTCACAATTTGATCCAACGTTAAACATAACAAAATTACTACCGTTACCAAAGTCTTGTACGTCAAAAATTTTAACTAAAACAAAGTGTTTAATGCTTACGGATGGAAATTGCTACAAAATAAACAAAATGTTAAGTACATAATTTAAGCAGCGATTAATATTTGCACTATTTGCGGTTCGTTTACCATTAACAGCCTAACTCATTACTCATCTCCATTTTAAACCCTTAAACAAGCTAACGTTTGAAAATCTTATATAGAAATCAACTAAAACAAACACTAAAACTGAGAATCCGCGACGTAAACTTAGTTAGCTCAAGATTTCAATTTGGCGTTATTAGTTCATTAACACCACGCTTTAAAATGGAAATTGAAGCGGAAATCCCGTCCCAATATAATTTTCTTACTAACACATTTCTGCTAACTCTACGGAATAACACAATCAAAAATGATAATTCCCCATAACAATGCAAATTTGTAAAATTCGATCAAGTGGTTTCGACGATGTTGTTGATTACTAATTTCCTGATAATTTGTCATTAAACTTGATTATTCATACTATATTCAATTCATTGATAACTCCAAGTGTTATAAATAATAATGAGTAATGCATTTAGTAATCAATGCACTTCGAGTCTAGATAAAACCAAGCCAAAAATAAATCATTTGTTATTATTTGTTTCCCGCAAAAGATAAAGAATAAAACAATTTGTTTACGTCTCAAACCAGTGCGGTATTAAATCGAAATCACGATGATTAATTTACATATTTAATACGAACGTAATTAATTTTCAATAAATTACTGATAAAACCAATTACATCATCCCGACATTGAATTCATAGTCGAAGATAAATTATTCGCAAGAAAATTATTGTAATTAATTAACGATACCAAGTGTGAACATTGAAAATGAAATGAAAACAAACAAAGGAAGTAAAACAAAATTTGTTAGTTTTATTTGTATTCGTATTCCCACGCAATTTGTCGAAATTTTTTGTTTTGATGCCGTAAAAATCTTCCACCGCCATTAATTACACCCGACAGCCATTATAAAATGACTTGCAAACGTTACGATGACGTGTTGTGTGTTATTATTGTGTTAGTTAACAACGTTTTTTAAATTATTTCCAACCCATTATTGTTTTGCTGTTAATGTTATTATTATTATTACATTATGTTTTAAGCGTTTCTTATGAATGTCGATGAACAACATTTAATTGTTACCGCATTCTTCTTTTGTTATTTGTGTTGACATTGTTAGCGTGACATTTACGTAATCGTTTTATTTAAATTACAATTAAACAAATGTTTAAATGTTAAATTAATTAAGTTGGGATTTACCAAATGAATTACGTAATTGATTAAGAAATAAATTAGTTTGCTACTTGTTAAACCAGAAACTATTAAATTTTGTTATGAAGCAGTTCCCAATTACTAAAAAGTACTACCTGATTTATAAACAAATTACTATTCCGAACCCTTGATACTTAATTTATCGTGTGTATTGTAATTTATTGTGATGTAGAGTATGAGCGTCATTTAAATGGAATTTAAATTTGCATGTCACTCCTAAATTAAATAAAAGCCTCGGATTCTCATTGTGGTCGGTCGGCTGCGATTTGAATAAAAAGGTTTTCGTTCAATTGAAATTTCAATTCGTAGACAATGGTGATGCGCACAGTGCACACGCAGCGCGAATTGTGTGCAATTTAACTTACGAGTTTTATTAAACGTTATTTTCGTCAATTTAAAACCCACTGTAGACTTCTTTCTGCGCGAACACAATTTGTTTAGTTTTGTATTTGATTTTATTTGTAGACATAATTTATTATTGAAGTTACACAACTACGTATTGGACCAATTCACAACTCTTCTTTTCAAAATTTTATTTATACAATTAATTCAATTACTTAGCCACGCACCGAAGCGAACTTCCTACAACAAAATTTTCCAGCATACAATTAAGCATTAGGCTTAGATAAAATACAATACGTTTAAGTACAATACGTCGATTTCACCTGTAACAATACCACAAAAGCCTTCCGATTGTTGTTAAACGCAAATGTTGTTTGTACACTTGTACTATTGTTACATTGCATTGCTGATGGTTGCTTTGTTGTTCCTGACTTCAAGCGTATAAGTTAAAAAAGATTATATTTTCTTAGTCGCATTTTTAAATAAAGTAAAACAAAGTTTTATATTGCTATGTGAGTATAAAAGGGTTAAAAATAAAAGACCCAAGTAAGTCATTCATGCAGGAAAACTTCAAGTACACGGTTTGATTTGAAATTGGTCGTTAAGTTGGTTATTTGAGATCAAACGCATTGGTTTAACTGGCACACACGACCAGTTATAGAATAACTATTTATGCACTGCCCGTGCAATTATAAGTAATAAACCAAGCATGGCCAATAACTGAACAACGAGAACGCTTATTCGAAACTGATTTGAAATTTAAATCGAACACCAGAACGAACTAGTCAGTAGTGGAAGTTGTGCGGGTTTGCTGCAAAAATGTATTCTTTCGATTTGTTATTATAAACAAAACTTGTTTATGGTTGTGTTGTAATGTTTCGCAGAAATTTGCAAACAGCATAATTTGAATTAATACCACAGTTGGAAATTATTGTATCTTGGAGGTCGGCGTTGTAAAGAAATTGTGTTTATTTAAATAAATTATTGTATTTAATAAAATATTCCAAGTTTATAATATTGATATGCAAATTATACACATAAAGTATGTAAATTTCTTATCAATTTTGTGTTTTGGGACGAATTTTTAAAAGATGTCTTATTTTATAATGTCTTTTCATGGTTGGCCACCCTATTTTTTAACAGATATATAAATTTTATCAAAATAATCACGAATGAAACTTGAAAATAGTAACATTTCTAGTAGAAATACTGCAAAAGGAACTTATAAAATGACATTTCTCACAGATTTTCTGCAAGTTTGACACCCTGTAAAGTTTAAAACAACTTATTTTGTATTTAGTTGAACTTAACAGGGTGTCCAACCTGGAAAATCATTACAAATTCAAGAAAAAAATACTTTCCTTTCAAAAAAACCTAACAAATACTATAAGAACATTGTACTATAAATAGTCTACATAAATCGAATCGATTCCAATACGTTTTTTCTGCCAATTAAACATATGTCGAACAAGATGAAGTCGAAAAATTAAGACTTAAAAGCATTTCCAAATACAACGTTATCATCGCAGTTGCCTTGTTTCTTCTTAGCGAAGCAAGAAAACCAGGAAAACGAAAGTTATTTATTAATGTTACAGCACAACGACGCCGAACGTGTTAATTGAACGTCAGTAGTACAAATCGGCAAGCAATAAATTTCAGCCTCTCGCCAACTCAGCACACACATGCAGACGCAATCCCACAATTAACCCAACTGCATAAAGCCGACAGTGGTAAGTAAGTATAAGTAATAATTCACGTAGAATCAAATAAAACAAATTAACTTTTGCTATTAATTTCAAATAAATCTTGCTTACTTAAATCTTCGTTTGAAACAAAACGAAAAAATAACAGCAACAAATAAATTATAAGGTATCTGAGAAAATAAAGCAATTATATGCAATTATTCACAATCAAAAAGTAATTAGTTTTTAATTAATCTTAATGTCGTAGTTGTTATGATCAATTTGAACACAAATTTCTATAGTCAAACATTTAGGAATAGAAAATACAAATTATCCAATTGAAGTTTATTCCTTTTCTTAAATTTAGAGGACTTTTAATATTATGGTAAAGCAATAGTTAGTAAGCAAATTATTGCTTAGTTCATAAGTTTTTAACTTCTCGGGGTGTCCAACACTAAAAAACAACAATTTTTGTTGAATTTTATTTGACACGCAAGTCAAATATGTACTATATATCCTTCGCGCCATAAATTAAATCTATTACATTCCTTGCTAAGTCAACCTTTTATAGTAAAACAACGTAACCGTAACGATTTATGTTTGGAACTTTAAACGATTAGGTCGTTAACATAACGACTTTGAAAAATTGGCAATGACAAATCCAAATCATAAACTCAGAGAAAACAACAATAAATAACAAAATGTCGCATTAATGCGTAAAACGTCTGTTTTGTTAGTTACCCAACCAGAATACTAATACAAGTAACAACAAATTCGTTTGACAATCAAATAAAGAAACGCAAATGTATATACGTGAATAAACTACAACACACACTGTTTTGTAAAAATTCTGGGTCGAGGCCATTTTACTCAACTCAAACCCGATGACGAGATTTTTACGCGACAACAAACAACGACAACCATCTTCTTTTCATGGCTATTCATCGGATAAATTGCTAAAGACAATAAAACAACACAAAGACAAACAGTTTTTTTAATATTTTGATTCAAAACAAGATCAAGGCTAAAATATATGATAAAAAAAACTACAATACTACCCTTATGATTGTACGAATAACGTTTAAACATGTGTCCTATTTCTTTCTACCACAATAACATGTAAACCTTAATATTAGCCTTCTATTATAACCCAACAATGAGTGGGTGCTTCACACTCACAACTTCACATTCGCATAGAAAAAAATTGCAAAGTAATATAATGCTTATTGTAACGTATAATAGAAGCACGTGCCATTTAGGGGGCACGTGGCTACTACATATTTATCGCCTTAATAGACCTCAAACCAGAGAAGCATAACCAAATTGGACAATAACAATAATACTCGAGCAAGCTGCAGAGAAAACCTCTCACAACACACGTGTTAAACTAATAATGGCGCGCAATCGTTGTTAGAATTGCCCGGTAATAGGCAATAATCTCAATGCATAGCTTTTAATGCAAGTACTTGTGCCTATGTTTTGCTACTGAAGGTTGACCATCTGGTAGATGTAAATCCAGATGCTTTCAATTGTATTTTTTAAATATACATATATATCAAGAAAGTTTATAACAAAATAAATATTGTTCTATAAAAAAATGAATCAAAATAATCCGGATATGCTACAAATGACGTTAAAACCTCAAGGCGTAAACATTTTAAAGTCTCACCTTAATATAAACACAATAAAATGGTATACTCGTTGTTTAAACGAGTTTTTTGTGTTTCACCCACACCTTGAAAATAACCATGAGCTAAACAGCAATAAAAAAGTAATAAATGTGCATTGTTTGCGAATTTAAACAACCAAAATAAAATGTATTATACTTTATTTTTTTGGTTCTGGATTTCTAGGATTAAACAAATGAAATAACCTTGGCAATAAATTTCTAACGAAATTTTCAGAATTATTGAGTTTTAATTAGTTTTATTCCACCAGATACCAAACGCAGTATAACGCAGTATCGATTACAACCCCCAGCAATAATGTAGAGATGATTGCAAGCGATACGAACCACACATAGGGGTTTGATATCCTGCACAACGCGGCATATTTTATTTTATGACTGATTCTTAAGTGCTGAACTTGATTCCGGCGCAGATTCACATATTTCCTTAGGTTCCTTGGGTTCTCTATCCGCTACCGCATTATGTTACACTTAGGGCGCTGATAAAACGCACACACAAGCGGAAAACAAACCGGGCGACAGAATGTCTAAACCAGTAAACAGGGTAAACGAAAACCTGACATCTAAAAGGAAGTAAGGAGAAATTCTCGTTGTTTTTTGCTGTCTTTTATTTTCTGGTGCTTCTTCCTTCCGTACAGTTTTGTGTTTTTGGTGTTCTTGCAAGTATCTATTCGTAGGGTTTTATGTTGACTCACATTCATACTACTCTCTTTCCCTATTCTCTATCAAATTTCTCCCTTTATCCTTCCAGCAATGTGTAAGCAAAATATTGTCTGGGCTTTTGTTCGCGCTCGACTTGTTGACATCTTAAATGTCAGTAAAAAGTTAGATGGTTTTTCATGTTGAACACTGAACTGAACAATGCGATAACGATGGCAAACAAGACGTGGAAGACACACGAATTTGTTACTTAAATTTTGCGAATAAAACGAATTTGAATTCGATACGACTTGGGAAAAGACGTGTAAATAAATTGATAATAAATTGAAGAAAAAACATCAACTGCCAACAATACGAGTAGGTTACTGTTGTACATCGTTGTAGATTCAAAGTTTCATCACTTTCGACACACATACAGCACAGCGTACATCCGTTTAAGTCGCTTCCTTCCTTTCTTTCTTTCTTGAGTCTTTGGTGAGTAATGTTTGTGTTTAAATTGTTTTGTATAACGCTGGTTGTTTCTTTCCTAATTCTATTAAATCGCAGTTGGCGAGAAAATGTTTTTGTTGAAATAAAATATTCATCAAAAAGGCAAAATTGTAGACAGAAAACAAATGATACTGAGTTTCATTATCACAATAAATTTGCACAAAAAACAAAATAAGTTTAGAAATGCCTCTGTTAAGTTTGCTGTGGAAACAAACAAACAAAACAACGTTTACTTTCCAAGTCAAAATCAAATTATGAATGTAATAAAAAAAAGTATACTAGTTGTATATTAAAAGTATACAGCAATTACACAGTTTAGTTAGAAATTTAAGCCGAGTAGAGTAGAAAAAGTCGTTAAACTCTCGTTATTATACCAACCAAGAGTTTATGGTACAAATTATTACGTTAACAAAACAACGAAAGAAAAAATGTCGATAAAATAATAAGCAAACAACAAAACCTGCTGAACTATGCTTTTAGTAGATGCTCAGATTAGAAGCTTACTGCTGTTCAAAACCAGTTCGTTACTTTAAAACTATTTTATGACTAAACTAATTTATTACTCATTTTCACGAATAAATTACACGAAATTAATGCTTGTTATGATACACTTCCTGGGGAGGAAGTGTTCAGCGCGCACATTTTCAGGAAAAGCTAGCGCAGACGAAAGACTTAAACCAAGCTTTATAAAGTTGTAAGTCTTACAGTACAACTATACAAGTAAAGAACCTAAGAGGAGATTCTAAGAGTGTAGATTTCTATAGGAACACGCAATTCCGCTTTTCGCTTTTCTAAAGAAACCATGAAAAGTCCACAAACATTGGACAAGTCTACGGAAAAACAACAAATCAAACTTATAAAGTTAAAAAGTAAATTCACAAGTTAAAAAACTACAAGCAAAATATCTTAAACACTTGTGTTTTAAGTTATAACAAAATATAAACTTAAGTTGACTTCTGGTAACAAAAATCTCAGCATTTTAAGAGCCATGTTTGATTGATGGTTTTAACCTAAAAATATTTCAAATGTTTTGTTCCCACTATATTCCCATGCGTGTTGTGTGGTTGTCGAAAAATTCCAACCGACGTAAAACAAGGCGTATCATATAAAATTACTCACATTTCGTATGCGTATGCGCTGAAGTGGCTCAAGTGTCATAAATGGCTTGTCGCTCGATTTGACATAAACGACATAAAGCACTCCCAAATATTAACCATTTCCACTTGGTTACATCGAAAATAAACTACATATGGGTCCATATTTTAAAAAATTTAACTAACTTTTAACTAAACTCAACATTTGTTGATTTTTTCACTTTGTTCTGACGCACTTTATTCATAAAATAGTTGGTGTTGAATTACTCTGGTCTAATAAATTACCAAACTTTATGCCATTCACCAAACGATACAAAATTTACCAAACATTTAAATGGAATGACAACTCTACGCCTGTATTACTGTAAACTAGTTATTAGTTTACTCGTAAAGTGCATTATTCATTATGAATTAAATTATGTAACACGTAAACAACAAACTGAAAAAGCTTTCATATTTCAATCATAAATCATAGAATTTAAAGTACATAAATAAAACAAATTAGGTCACGTTTTCAATAGTCGATAAATTTATGCTGCACAAAAAAGTTTTAGTTTTTGTACTTATACAGCATCTTTTTTCATATTTATCATTTCATATTTCTTCCGATACGATACGCTGCCGCCGTGTCTAGCAAATGAATATTAACCAACGACCATTAACACTTTGAAGTAACACTTCTGCTTTGATCTTTCACGCATTAACATCACTGTTTGGAAGAAGATGAGAAAAAAAATTGTGTTCGAACTGTGTATCTGATCCATTTCCAACACTATGTTGCTTTTGCGTTTCCATCGCTTCTTTCATTCATTCATAGATAAATACTCACGAACATTAACACGCACACCGAAAATAAAAGAGTTGGTCGTCTTACAGCGTCAAGACACGAACTACCATGATTTGTACCACTGACACTTCAATGAATTTCTTTACAATTTAAATTTCTTTCGAGTGTTTTTTATTTACACAAAACGACGTGTACTTTTTTGCTATCACAACAACTTTGATCAATGTATCAAACATGTAAACTTCTAGTATATTCATTTATATCAAAATACTTCAGATCCAAACAGATTTGTTTTTATCTGTTTTATCTTTTTAAGTTATAGATGAATATAGAGTGGATTAAATTGACATTAATTTAATTATATCATTCCGTCATGATGCGGAATAACATGAGTTATGATAGCTTGATGGCTTGTCATGTCTTGTACCATTAACATCCATCGTATTAAAATGTGTATGTATGTCCGTTACAATCAATGCGTATTCGTGATATTACATGCATATAAATTTTAATTGATAACAACTCATGTATCCTATATCTTCTACACAAGAATAAAAAAATTGTACCTTTTCTAAAAAAAGTAAACTACCGGTCATGATAAAAAAAATATTTATATTTTAGTTTAACACAATTGTGTATGAAATTTAGCTAAAATTTTGCATATAAATTAAACATTAATCAAGATAACAATGTGAATTTAATTTATATCGACAATAAATCATCATTTAGTCCGCATCGTGCAATGTTTGCGCTGCGACGTGCGCCGTGATTTATACGCGTTCATAAATTGATTTTAATTCATGTCAATTGAATATTTTGATTTGAATATACAATATTAGTTGGTATAAATTAAACATTAGCTTTAATATAACCCAGAATTTTAATTAATATTAATACTAAAATTTCTAGGTTAAATACTTCCTGATCAAGATGACTTTTAATAATTTAATTAAACATTCATTAAAATTAATTTTGTCAGCATTAATCTAATTTTAACTAATTTGATGTAAAAATTAACTTTAGTATAAATGTCACGTCCTTAAAAATAAAAATTTAAATAAAAACTGTTTGTTTTACTGTTAAATTTAAAACACCACAACTTTAATTCGTTTTGACATTTATGGAAAACGATTTTCAAGCTATAAATTCCTGGATAAACGCAGCATGTTTAATTTTTGTACACCCAAACACAACGATATTTAAATCCGCAATTATTTCGAGACTGTTTATTGCATAGTGATAAGGTTTAATTGCTTACTAGTGTCGTAAATATTGGCATTTAAACTAAAACCAAAATATAAACTTTAGTAACATGTAACAAGCTGTGATTTCGTTGCATATATATATTTAAACTAAACGAAAAATAACTGTTTGTTTTATTAACCAATCAAAAATTAATTAAACAACTCTAGGGTGTATTTCGTACCTAAGTATATAAAGTACGAAAGCTTTAGGGTCTACAAATTCTAAACCAAGCGGTAACTCAATATCAAAGCAAAAATTTGTGCTTCAACTCAATATCAGACTCAAATCCTAAAATCATCTTCGCTTGAATGATCAAAAAAGCCAAGGAAATCGGCTTGTAATTTAATTATCTGGGAAATATTGAGTTTTCCACCCTCACTTGATCCAAAACCGAAGCTAAACATTAAAGGACTAAGCAATTTAAAGAACAAAACAAAACTTTTGGAATTCACTAAGCCCAAAGAATCTTTGATTGATTTTGATTCTGCTTTTTATTTTTATTGATTAAAAGCATCCCTAAATTTTAAAATATTAAACAGATTAAAAAAATTAAAGTTTCTATCAACATTAACTACGTTTAGTCGAATTTTGTTTAGTTATTCCTCCTACTACAACACCGATCGGAATTTTCTTTTGTACCTCAAAAATTCTGGAAGCTTAATTTGAATATAATCCTCTCAACGCTATAATCTGGGGGTTCATGAAGCACACACGTTTTAACTTAGTCAATATATTAAGTTGCGTGGTATCAATTCTAAGGACGAGTTTGTAGCCGGTGTCAATAGACAACAATATCAAGCGCATACATTGTAATCGTAAATGTCCCTATTGTAAAAGTCAGTCCTGTGTTCGTCAGGTGCAACAAATCGCGCGTGCTTTTTCATAAGCAAGTATTGTGCGGTCTACCTGTCGCATTGTCCCGCTGTCGGTTTAGCATACCGTTATGTCAACTTGCCACCAACGAATAAATTCCAAGTGTAATTAAATTACCTGTACTACTTCTACCTGAACATTTTTCGGTTATTCGAAATTGTATGTAAAGACATCAACAATTTATGTAGAATAGAAAAAGAATTTGAATTTCAAATAGATATAAAAATTTATTATGTTAAAATTAAGATTTTAATTCAATGCAGGTGTAATTTTATTATACGAGTATTAAATGTTTCAGTTTACTAAATTTCTTAAGTTTACTAAATATGAAATTTATTGGACAGAAAGAGAGTAAAAGTGTAAATCTCTCGACACAGGATTGAAGTTAAAAACTGAGCTTTTAAGTATGATATTACGCCAGAGTTTATTATTTTAATGGAGTACACAGACACATGTGCAGACACACGCGACTCAATGCACATGATGCACTTGTATAAAATATACAAAGTGTTCAAAAACGCAATACAAAAAAACACAAAAATATAAATGAGATTAAATCTAAAATATCCGGCGTTCAGAAAATTTTGCAAAATTAACCGGTTTTCATTTTTTTTAAATACCGGTTTTTATTTTAAAAAATACCGGTTTTATTTTTAAAAAATACCGGTTAAAATTTAATAATTAACCGGTTAAAATTTAAAAATTAATCGGTTATTTTGTCTTTAAAATGTTTCCCACACCCGGTTTTTGTGCCATAAAAATAAAAGCGTGAAGCTAGTGGCGCGCAGGCATGAAACCGTTCTGTAACTACTCTCCGCGCAAGAACAAGAACCAGAAACGCACGAAAGCAAGAACAAGAGTGCAAACCGCAGCCAGCCAACAACGTCTTGAGACACCACACCGGTGCGCCACATACAAACGCACACGAAATTCTCGCACCAAAAGAGGACGATGCTTGTTGTGCTTGGTCGCTGAAGAGAAAACCGGCTTCAGGAGTGGTTCCCTCGTTTACGCGCATGTTGTTGACGTTGCTTACCTTACAGGGCACAATGTTATGTGGTCGTGCAGACGCAACATACAACAACAACAACAAAACGAGAGGGAAAAAACAAAACATTATAACTAAAAACAAATGGTAACTCTTTAAGTTACGTATAAATGTCTAATACCTAGCAAGCCATGAAAAAAAAAAACAAATAAAGCGTTTAGCCGTTTAGCAAATGTAAATTGATGTAAACAGTTTGTTTTTGTTCTGTTTTCAAGATCAAAGCTAGCGTCGGCTTCAATTAATTAATTAATTAATTAATTTTCATGAATTAAACTACGTCTCAATATAATTTGTCTTGATTTATAAATTGATTCCGTTTAATACGGTTGGGTATAAATACAAAATACCAAGAATTTACTTCTGGTGAAACGACATTGAATATAATTAATTTGTAAATGGCAATTGTATAAAACGTTCAATGTAATTTTGATTTTTTTTATAATAAAAACTTTAAGTAACCTTATTATTGTAATGCAAATGTCAACAGATGTTTAATCTTCACTTCTCCTCGTAGCTTGCTGCGATGTTTTGCTGATAAAAAATGTCAACTCCTACTGAGGAAAATCACTCTTGCTCCAACCCATAACGCATTGTCTTGTTTTATGGATGTAAATGTCGTAAATATAATCCCAAATCCAAATTAAAAACGAACTCAAAAACAAAACACACACTGCTTCCAAAACGCACGCTGTTATATGCACCGAGTGTATATTTAACAAATCATAAACTCAAAACTCCCAGTTGGTAACAAACAAAACGTTAATAAATTAATAACTGTTATTGTGTGCACTTGTACCACAATGACAACTGCACACAAACAAACACACGTGATTTTTATTTGATTTTATTCAATAAAAAACCCTGGAAACTCGCGATTTTATATTCGTAGCAGATGCTGATTCAAATACGCGCATGTTGTCTAAGGAACAACAGAAACACGATGTTCAACGCTGCGAACCGACGACTGACGCACGCACAGCGCGACTGATGACTGCAGAGAGTGAACGAATAGCACCGCGCTAGACACACCGCTGGTCTGAGTCTGTCCACTCAGCAGAAGGTTTGCGCATGGGTGCGAGTGAGTGAACTAGCAAGCGCAAAAACAAACGCAGCAGTGTGGAAAGCAGCGCGCGCTAGGCACGAGCTCGAACATGCGCCTATTGCAAGCGTACACAACAGACGAGGATAGAGAATATAGGAAGGTAAGGTATGAAACGCAATGCAAAGCCTGCTTGGTCTCGCGCTTTCAATGTGCGAGCCGTGCAAGAGCGGCGCTTCAACTCGGCGTGAAGCGGGCGAGGAAAAACAAGCGCGCAGCTGAGTCAGAGGGGGCCCTCGCTGTGAGTTGAATACAACAGTGAGGGAGCGAGACACAAACAAAACATTGCCGGCGTTTTGAACCGGCGCAGCGACGAAAGCCTTCGTTTGGTATGATTCATTTCTGATGTCCTCTCGCATGGAAAGGTACTGGGGGCGGGTTTACGAAAACATTCGAGATGAAGGTAGTCCTTGACACTTCTTCACCGTTTTTGTCGTATTGTGGTAATTACCAGTAATTAGACACACACCACGCAATAAAACAAAATTTTTTCTAATATTGGTTAAACAAACATTCGAACTTACTCAATTGTCAATTTAATATTTCACCCAAAACTAATGAATAACAAATTTTAAGTTATCTATGTAACTTTGTTGTATTTCCATAATAATCTAAACACAGAAGGTGTGTCTTGAAGGACAAAACAAATGAAAAACTGCAGCAAGCCGTGAAACATCGTTTGATTGCATTTGTTTAGTTTGTTTGTTATCCGAACCAATCAGAAACGGCTACGTTCAAATCATGGCAATCTTGATTTTTTTTTCCAACAAAACAAAAGTCGTACTTGCTGTCATTATCAGATACAACACATAATAAATAAAGGTAAGTTGACATTTAATTTTCATAGACAATAATTAACGTTTTGTAGAAGATTGTAGTTCGTGTGGTTTTCTTTGATCAATGCGCATTTAATATCGTCATCCGGTTAGTTTACCTTTAGCCTCTAAACGAGTAATCTTAGTTAATTGATATTTCGAGTTAACCAACCTGAACACCAAAACGTTCTAAACCTAACCAAACGTAGGTGGAAGGCGCTCACAGGGCTGTGTTAATCGGTTCGAGAGTAATTTAATTAAATAAATGAGAGAACACACTCACCCTTGACTTCGGTGTGTGTTTCAGCCCGATCGCTGGCTGGCTTCGGTTGCTCTGAAACATAACCAAACAAACGATACAACATTAAATAGAATCGGGTACTGCGTTTAATTAATTTCAACGAATTGATTAATTACAAAATTACATACTACACAAGATGGTATACAATCTTATATTTTTTCTGTTTTATCATATCTGATAAAACAAATTAATTATTGATAATAAATAAAGTGCACGTGCACTTGAAATAAAATGATTAAATTTTTCCGATATTTGTTCATTGATAAATTAAATTCCAAATCTAATTTTTGGAGTTAACTATATGGGAAATATTTAAATGAAAATAAAACAAATCCGATTTTGACTAACTGTACGTGAGTGTAGTTGGTCAACAATGATGGTTGTTTATTTGACACTCGTTTGTTTCGAGAGCGTTGACGAAAAATCTAGCCGGCGGCGTTTATAATGAAAACAATTCGCGATGGACGCTCATAGGCATTGATCGCTAAAATAAATATGGTCGTGACCGGTTGAATTGCAAACCATTGTCAACCACGCAATCCTGCGTTCCGTTACTGTCACAATATGACATGCCAATGACCATACTCGACTCTACATGACTGTCTACCTGACAAATTACATGTTATACATGTACAAGAATCAAAGAGTTACATGGCGCTATATCAATTTATAACAATAATTTACGTTAATATTTGCTTTAAATTTTTAGATTTGGAAGAAAAATCTTTGAAACAATTTTCCAAAGAAAGAAACTGACACCGAGAATCGATTATTTATTAAAGAATGGAAAATAAAAATGAAACTAAAGCTACTGAAAGATTAAGTTAGATGGAGACAAATGTTGTGAGGTTGAAGAAACAAAATAAAAGATGATACAAAGAAATAGGTGACAAAATATAACTTCAATTCTCTCTACTTCTGTAAAGCCTTTTAAATTCTGGTAATAATTAATGATTTATGTGTGATTTCTTTGATGGAAAGACTTAAAACTTATTTTTATTTTTAGTGGATTATAAGTTATTTACTTGAAAAGTATTTTACCATCTCTTCTACTTCCATATCAACTTCAACTTCCGTATGTTGTACCTACGTTCCATGTGGCGAACGTGCTCATCGATAAATATCCATTACGTTTTGATATTTTTATAAAATATTATGAAAGCGTGTTAAAGCCGAAGCGCCATCAAACACACGTCGTTTGCTTGCTTGCTTGCCAATCGCGAGTCAGGTTCCAACTAATGTGATTTAGCACACGTAACTTCAACGTGCGCATCGCTGATGACCGCAAAATAGAATAATAATATTTACATAATTCAAGGTTACGTTTACGTTTTATATTGGCCAGACTGAGCGCGGCAATTTCCCTGTTTGTTGCAAAACGCCCATTGAGTCATAGATCTAATAACAAAGAGTTCGGCTTCGTATGTGGGTACATATTTTGGTTCGTAATACTTAGTTAGACCAACGCGTATAGGTAATTAACAATTTAAGTTGATATAGTTATAAACAACTAACACAATCCAACATTAATTATTTAATATTCAATGGCCTAAATTTAATAACAAATAATACTTTTATCAATTTCTAATAGAAATTTTTAGATATTAGTAATTATATGTTATTGTTACGTAAATTGTTAAACTGGCACACGTGTGTGAAGAACATTAATGTTTTTTTAAGTTTTTAATTTACTAACATTAATTTTATGACGGTTGTTATTGACACATCGTTTAAAAAAAACGTAAAACATACCGCATTTTATTTAATTGTTTATGTTAGGTTTTTATGTTAAAAATTGCATGTTTATGTTTAAATAGCAACCATAAAAATTATGAGTAATTAGTTACAGCATACGACGTCAACATTCGAAATTACCTTAACCTCAAATTTCTAAAAAACTGAATTAAACGAATCTAACCTCAAAATTTAAAGTTGCAGATTTAATCTTTACAGAAAAAAGAAATACCTACATAAACGAATGGTTTTCTTGTAATATGTTCTTGTCAGCTAAACGAGTTATAGATAAAAATAAATTATTCATGATTGTGTACTAATTACGGCTGAATAGAGCTGAAATAAGCGAAACGTCGAGAGCACTTAGTTCGTAATTATAACACGAGTGGTTTGTGCTAACTCGCACACGCCATTGTGATGGAGGATGGTTAATGAGAGAGGTGCCAAGAGAAGAGCAACGCAATTCAACTATGCGCCAACCCAGGAAAGCAAGTATGCCTCCATCGTTGGCTTGCCATCATTTCCAAAGTGGAATACCGAACAATAAACAGCATCCTATATATCTACTTCCGTGTTTCAGTCGTTTCACGTTATACCAACTGATATAATTCATGACATTCCAAAAATTGGAGATATAATTTGATTACTTCATGAATCGAAGACTTAAAAAGAAGACTAGATGACTACAACTCCTACCAACATCTTAATTAGATCGAAATTCCAGGTTCGTAAGTTTTATAACATTCAGTATATAATTCAAGTAAAACAAAAAATTCCAGGACTTAATAACCGTAAGGGAATGTGGATATTGCTGCCAAGTTTAGTTTGAAGCAATTGCACTGAAGTAATAAAACAAAGCGTTTGAAGAAAATTGGATAACTCAAGATAAAATCATTTTATCGAACAAATATATACCAAATGTTTGGTATTGGTTTTTATTATTTTGGTGCATACCTCATTCCACTTCCGATTTTGTGGTAGTCTATACTCAATGCTCTGTTTCTCTTGAATATGTTTGACAGTTTGTTGTAGATCTGCTTGTAACTTTTGTTGAAACTGTTTCTGAACGAGTAACTTCTGCTCGGCGTCGCTGGACTCGCCTTCGATTAAACAAGTTGGGCCCTTTTTGATCGGACCGCCAAGCCGTTGCGACAGCATCTCCTCCAACTTCTTGGTCGATTGTTGAAACTGTCCTTGCGAAATCAACGGCGCCTGTTGTTTTGGTTTGACATCCGCTTTCTCGGCAAACAATTGACTCGTCGCCGCCAGGTTCAACTTGTTTATCTGTCGTTGCGGCGGTGGCGGCAATATCTCGCCATCAGTAGCATCAATCTTTAAGAGTTTATCCTGTGTTTGATTCAGGTACGGCGTAAGGGCTTGTGCATTGGCGACGTACGGTTTCGATTGTCTTATTGGTTGATGTTGATTGTACTGCGCATGTTGTTGTTGGACATTCGTTGCCATTTGAAGTTTTTCGTAATTGTACGAATAATCCGAAGTTTTTCGTTGGTGCGTTGCTTGTGGTGCTATCAACAATTTGTTAAAGTCTGGTTGAGAGACTTGTCGTTGATGATGTTTGGGTACATCTTTGGTGAGATCTAATTGAATGAAATCTTTAAACCCGCCCGAATCGGATGAGTTTGAATCTAACGATTCGTTCTTGCACAATTGTTTGCCGTTTATATCTTTTATCACACCGCAACAATCTTGAGCAGTGTTGGTTAAGATACTACAACATACCGTGCTTGGTGAGTTTGGTGCTTTTTTGGTGCAGTCTTGATTGAAACTGCAAGGACGTTGGATTTGGTGCAGTTGCATTTGGTGTACTTGTTGGGGGTGGTATATATCATCACTTTTATGGGGACGATCTGGACGTTTGTACGCAGCATATTGTTGTGCTGATGCTGCCTGCTGATAATTATGTTGTAACTGTTGTTGTACTAGCTGTTGTTGTTGTTGTTGTTGTTGTTGTTGTAACTTAAGGTTAACCGGTGGAATAAATTTGGGTTTGTTGGGTATAGTTGGCTTAGGCCCTAATATCTTGGGTTTTTCTGGCTTGTTATCACTCATATTGCACTAACCAATTTTATATATCACGTTATAGCTTCGATTACAATGCACTTATTGAATTAGATCCTTTTCTTTGCATCATAAACACGTTAAACTCAACCAATTTATGCGTGCAAGCATAATTATTTATGAAATAATTAATAATGAACCACGTTCGTCTGCATTTTTCGCAATTTTGAACTCGAAATGTTGACTTTATCGAATAATTTTGTACGAAAACACTACATCGTTGCATCGGCGACACAGGAAAACACACACACAGTTGGGTTATGTTTGGGGTCGACTCCCTTCGCAACCCTCTGCATTCACGTTCGGTTTTCTAAGGACGACGCTTGGCGGCGCTGGCTCTGTTACTGGCTCCTTCACCAAGCTGTACTGTGCGTTCGATAAACGTCTGCGGCGGAACGAAGGCGGCGTGTTACTACTACATATTTCTAACACTAAAATACTGAGATGTTTAACGTCCGAAGATCCAGTTCATGGCGCTGCATTAATGTCACGTTTTATGCGAATGAAGCACTCAATTAATAGCAATCGCTGTTCCAAGAACAAGCGATGCATTCATAAAAATCAAACAGTAATTACTTGTGTGTATACTTTAATCCTTTATGTCGCAAAGAATAGCAAACTAAGAAATTAGTTTGTTGTATTCTTTATCGCATGGAAACTAAAACGTAAGCGACGGTTGTATAACGTTGATCGTTCGTCGTTTCCTTATATTACTAAAGTGTAGAGACATAGGTAGATACAAACTACCCTTTTTACTACCCCTTATTTGATGACCCTTTATATAGCACGTTATTGCGCCTTGCAATCAAATCAAGCCATACACGCAAGCAAACCTAGTTCACTTTTATTTCAATTTTATTTTATTTTGAAAGAAACTACCAGTAAACCACAAAGTTATGATTATTTTTATTAAATATTTAACAAAATAAAAGAATAAAAAACCAAAAGTGCAGTGCCTTATTTTGTAATAGTTTCTATTCAATATTTTTTTATCAAATCAACCCCTAAAATAATTCCCATTGGATGCGCCTATTACTAAAAGTGTCTAGAACACTCTAGATTACTAAATTTTTTATCAACGCTTTCAAATCTTGGACTTTGGACTTTTAGGACTCTTTGTGGCCGGCCTAAACCTAAACAAGTATTGCTCTTGGGAGTAATACATCCTTATTTCCCTACTTCGGCGCAACCAAATATATCATGTGTTATTCTGTACGATTTCCCTAAAGGCATCACAAAATCTCAAGAAATGCCTAAAGCTATAAGGGTAGAATATTAACGCATGCATTATACGTTTCCAAACCCGGCTAAAACCCCATTAAAACACATAACTTGTCAAAATTTGGGGGTATGTTGTAATTGTGGTTATAAACATTTAAAATTAATGTACGTAAAACTATCCTTAAGGAATTTAAAGCTAAATTGCATCAAACTAAAAGTACCCTAATGTTTCCGGGTGATTAATAATTAAATTATTTATTACGAAATAAGCAGTTTAATGTTTTATTGCAAAAAAATGTCAGTTTATTATTTATTGTTCAAATCGTACACAGAGCGCCATCTAGTGCACAAAATAACAACTTGTATGTCGGTAACTAAAACTGTTGAAAACTTACCTTGCCACAACCTCTACTATTCGCCGATAAGAGGGCGCCTAATGCATGTTCTCTGTATTCTTTATCCAAATGGTCGTATTGAGCTTGAATGCGTCTAAAACAGTAGAAATGGTGTGTGTTAAGTTGCATATAGTCAGACAACATTCGTGCAAAAATTAATATTTATTAATTTTTTAAATAAAAATAAACTACTTACGTAATGGCAATTAATAATTCTTGTCGTTGATGTTCTTTAGCTTTAATTGAGCCGCCTTCTTCAAGTGCAATTTTCAATTCTCGTTGTAAAACGTTTAACTTTCGTCGTTCAGCTTCAAGTAGCAAACTTGTCACCTGAAATTTATTTCAAAACAATTTTATTAATTAATTCCTAACATATTTTAATAATTCACAAATTAATTTTAGATTTCTTTTATTATAACGCTTTTGTTGAAATCTAAAAATGTGTTGGGGCTGTTAGAAAAACAAAAACAAGTTCGATCAATGAATTATTAATCGTACTCTCCATACATTCCCATCGTTTATTAATGCAGTTGTCATTTCTGAGAATATCAATTATATTTGAAAGCTAGCGTTTTGTGTGAGCTTTGATACTATCTATAAACACGCTAGGAATAGTAGAAAAACATACAGAAATAAATAATTGTGTTAAAAATCAATGGAAATGATGAAATGGAATATTAAAACAAATTCTTTTACATTTTACCTTTATAACTTATTTTTTAACGTAAAAAAATTAAATCGTAAAACAAATTATGAAATATGTTATTAAATTTTTAGTTATTAAATGACGTGTTACATCGGAGTAATTAATCTGTGTTGCTTTATATTTTAATTTAATACGCACGACTATTTTATCTCTTACTTAAAACTCGTGCAACAATTTAATAAATTAACCGCATTTAAACGTTCACAACAAATATGTTTGTACACATAACAAAAATTCCTGTGATTAACGAGACGTTAAACATGGTGAAGTAATTAAATTTAGCATTTGCATGTTCACTTTGAATTGTTTTCTAACCTGCGACTCCGAAGAGATACGATGTAAATGCAATCGGGTCATTTATGAAAACGCTTCGCACGTCTTTTACCACAAAATGCATAAACTAATAATTTGTAATTTGTACAAAAGTACACCTTTCACGTTTGAAGAAGCAAGTTTTATTTAGGTTTGCGTTGTATTATGATTGATATTTGTGTGTTATTTTATTCGATATATACACAATAACCTTTTATATCACTTGATATCATATATCATATTAATATTGGTTTATATTGGTGTTGCCTGTAATTTTAATTAATTCTAATGATAGCTTCCTACGTTGATGCGTGAAGATGATGAATGATAAATAATTTTTTTAAATAAAATCTTTGCGTAGGTGCTCATCGTATTTGTATTCTTTGATGTTGTATGCAAAGTTGTATGGTTTGAAGAAGATGCGCCAACGACAATTTATTACATGAGCATGAGAAAGTTTCACATGCAAATAAAATAGCCCCGCAGCCTAATTCGGTGTGTTCTCGGTGTATAACAATTGTTTCGTATTATAAGCACGATGCAAGCCAATTGGCGGGACATAATTTACAAGCCACGATAATGAAAGGTAACAGTTTTCGCGTTAGATTACGTGCACCAACAAACAACGTGCATTGCGTAACTTTAATAGGTTATTATTCGAATTATTAGCGGTTCAATAAACTTAATTGGCTACTTTTCACAGAATGTCAATAATTTTATAGGTGGACTACAATAACAACAACTACGACTATAGTCAATAACAATTACAATGTATGTAGTATATGTTACGCACGTGTCTTGCCATAGAATAAGAATTGGTAGGTAATTATTTTAATTAGAAAGTTGTAAGAACCTTACTAAGGATAATTGTCAATTTAGGAGATAGGCCACTCTAAATACCAAAACAGCCTTTTAGAGATTATTTTTCAGAAATACTACTGAATCAAACAAAATAATTTTAAGGTGATTTAATTATACATGTTAGTAACTAACTACAATAATTTTTTTTGAAACGATTTATTTGCAAATGGCGGCTGTACAGCCTTTTTGGAATTTAGTTCTATAAACAATGGGGTCTATTCCTTCAGTCACAGATCAAATTTGGAATACTTGTACCATATAGATGAGTAAAAATAGTTGCCATTGACAGTATTATCTCTTTCTGAATTTGTTGCTATAATTTT
>JARJDS010020373.1:0-16066 GCA_030264155.1 Atheta pasadenae | reverse complement strand
ACACCTACCATACACATCTATACTTTTTCCCATTATTTTTGACTTTTGAAACAATCTCCTATACTTTGTTCAATACATATTCAACTTTCAATTTTTCAACATTTTTGAAGGCTATCCCCTTGCTACTTTTTTTCAGCTAAAAAAGTAAGAAATTCAATACTTTTTTTTGAATATTTACATTATTTTTGACATTTGCAACAATCTCCAATAGTTTGTTCATTACATTTCCAATTTTCAATTTTTCAAAAGTTTTGAAGGCTAACCCCTTACTACTTTTTTGCCCACAAAAACTAAAGCTATTTTTACGTTTCCTCCTTGTTGTCTTTGGGTTGCAGACAGAACACACAATGATGATTGATTGTTACATTTATACATCTGTACTTTTGAACTTATTGCATTCTACTACAATCAGCATTAGTTTCAATGTGGTTTCAATGCTGTTGGCAAAAAAAGGAATTGTAGTTGCTTTATGCATTTTTGAAGTTTGCAGCTTAAGCTGTTTATTTTTAATGCAAACTGTACGAAGCTGAATGTCTTAATGTATAGGAAGGTCGCCGATCACCTAGGTAATAGTAAATTTACTAATGAGGACTGTAATGAAATGTTGTACTTTACCTCCTCGCATTTTAGTGATCCTAATGTAAAATGTTGATGAAATGTCGTCTGGAAAAGTTAAATTTTTGAGAATTTACATTAGGATCACAGAAAGGCAAGGAAGNCAATAATATCTAAGAAAGCAATTCTTATTATTAGTAAATAAATATTTCAATTTAATTCAGAATATACAAATCCTATGTTGTAGTTAAATTTGTTGTACATTTTATTTTCAATAAATGTATTAAATTGATACAGTTTCTTTGTTTTTGTATATCCTAATTATTCTTTTCATACAAAATTTATTATATACTTGTTGATTGAGTACAGTGTTGTCTAAAATTTCCAAAAACTTCTGCAATAGATTCATCTCTTCAACTCAAATGAATGTCAATATGAGAACAAAGTGAAGCCTGCGACTCACAAATCCTTGCAAGTTGTATCAATAACTGAACTACATCTTCAGCTAAAGGAGGGTACAGATAAGAATTGGTTGTTGCATCAACTCCTGCAGGAACTCTCAACAAATATATATCGAAGGGACATCTTTCACAATGACTGAATTAAACTTGCTTCATAACCTTTAAAACCAACAATTAAAAAACATTCAACTATAATAAAATATTAAACATACTTGAAAATTATACTATTACCATTCCCAGCAACTTTAATTTCATTTACAGTTGTGATTGCAGTTTCGATTGAGTTTTTCATTGATTGTAAACTGTCACACATCACAAAAGAATGTAACACAAAATCCAACATAGCCATAAAATATTGTTTGTTATTACCTATGGTTATTACTGATTAAATTTCTACCAATTACTACTTGAATTTTATTCGAAATTTATGTTGAAATGTGCATTGGCGTGGCATCTGTTGTAGAATTTCTTAACTAACTTCATACAAGAAAAGTAAAGTTTCCAGTAATACCTTGGCGGCATCTATTAGTGTATTATCGAACTAAGCTAACATTACTGTTCTAAATAAAGTAAACTGTAATGAAATTTCGTATTTTACCTCCTTGTGCCTCCTTGCTTTTCTGTGATCCTAATGTAAATTTTTAAAAATCTAACATTTCTAGACGAAATTTCCATCAAAATTTTTGAGAATTTACATTAGGATCACAGAAAAGCCAAGAGGTAAAATACAAAATTTCATTACATCCGCTACGTGTATGTTTGGTAGCATACATTTAAAGTACGTTCTGATTTTAAATATACATTACACAAGATACATTAATATGAAAATATTAAATAGGATATACAAAAAGAATGAAATCGTATTAATTTAATCAAATACAAGTAGAAATGTAATAACAAACAATATTTTATGTTTATGTGGGATTTTGTTTTACATTCTTTTGTGAAGTGTGACAGTTTACAATCAATCGAAAACTCAATTGAAGCAGCAACAACNCAATAACACTAATGTTTGTTTGCATTTCTCACACTTATAACTTTTACCATTTGCAGCAACTTTAATTTCATTTACAGTTGTGGTTGCAGTTTCAATTGAGTTTTTCATTGATTGTAAACTGTCACACTTCACAAAAGAATGTACCACAAAATCCAACATAGTCATAAAATATTGTTTGTTATTACTGGCTTTACATTTCTTCCAATTTCTGCTTGTATTTTATTCGGAATTTATGTTAAAATGTTCATTGGCGTGGCATCTGTTGTAGGTTTTCCTAACTTAATTCATACTAGAAAAGTAAAGTTTCCAGTAATACCGTGGCGGCATCTATTAGTGAGTTATCGAACTAAACTAAAATTACGTTCTAAATAAAGAAAACTGTAATGAAATTTCGTATTTTTCCTCCTTGTCCCTCCTTGCTTTTCTGTGATCCTAATGTAAATTCTCAAAAATTTAACTTTTCTAGACGAAATTTCCATCAAAATTTTTGAGATTTTACATTAGGATCACAGAAATGCGAGGAAGTGTACGAAATTTCATTTTCATAGTTCAACAAACTATAAACGCTCTTTCTGGTGGACTTAGAATATGAAAACATAATAAAAGTTGATGTTAATCTCATGAACAACAATAACAAGCGGAGGTAAAAGGTAAGCAGCTCATAATGTGCCTGGCCTTTCGTGGAAAGTGAACTTATACGCTGAAATTAAAGCAAGAAATGAAAGATCAAAAAATTGTTTATATTCCATTTAATTGTTCCTTGCTTCACTTATTATTTATACATCTTTTGGACCAAAGAAAGGACAATAAGGGAAACAAACATTGAAGGTACTTCAAGATAGTTTCTGTACAAAAATCCTACTTCCTACTGTACAGTCATCACTTTAAAAAACAAAGAGTAAGTTCTTCTACAATAAACAATTATCGTCGTCGCCATGCGAGCCATTAAAAAACTAATAAACTTATCGTGCTGCGTATGTATAATATTGGTAATAAACCTAAACGCTCTTTTCTCTCGTCGCCTAGCGTGATTTTGTATCAAGTGTAAATTTAAAGTTTCATAAAATCGTTGTAATATAATATAATTAGTCGAGATCATCAAAAGATCGAGCGATCACTTAAAATAATCTTAATTGGCACTTTTTTTAAAAAAGAAATAGCACTTTTTCAGTTTTCTCGTGTTTTTTGTTAGTTAGATATACATTTAGTTTTTTTTCCACATATTAACCCACCAAACGATTAGTGTAAATACTGAATAGCAATAAACATTTTCATATTTTGTTTCATTACATCGTAACAGGCACAGTTATACAAAGTGACAAAAATAACCATCATGTATGTGGATATTACCAGTAGACCAGCTACCTTGCAAAAAGCCAAGAACAAAATAGAATGAAGGTGACGGAAAATAAAATAAACGCGTGTTTTCTTCTTATTTCTTTAATTCCTTCCACTTTCCTTAACTAATTAAATCGTCTCTCATCCGCATACCAGTGTTTTAATTACACGTTTTTGCAATCGTCTTTCCACAACTACCAAGTATAATAGTAACAAAAATTTGTAGGTTATTTTCCTCTTTACAAAAAAAAAACATTATCTCCTAAGCGTAGTTATGTAACAAAACAAAAATTAAATATAATTTTGAATAGTTTCAGTTCAGCGATTTTTTCAAAACCGCACAATGTCCCAGAATCAAAAATTCGATCGTTCAAAACAACGTTTTGCAAACCGTAGCTGCCCTACCGCCGCTTATTTATATATGTTATTTTATCTTTATGGGGAACAACATTGATATAGTTATTAATAACTCCGCGCAGATCGGCGAAGAACATCCCACATAGAAGTACTTGTAGTTTCAACAACATTATTTTCTTTTCTCGTATTTTCGAGTTCCATTTATTTCATTTTTGTTTAGAGAGTAGACTAATTACAACTGGTGACCGGTACCGAGTCACGAGTCACTACTAACAGGAAGATAAACCGTGCATATTCAGCATTTCATTCAAGTCAATAATAAATGTACAAAATATGTACACACCGAATATTATCATCGTAATAAAAACAAAACGAAAACAAAAACATCATCTGGTGCATTAATTACACACATTAATTTTAAATAGTCCCCCTTAAAATTACACTTTCGCCAATCGAAATTTAGTTACTTCCACTTATCACACTTGCCTTGAGGCGTCAAACGTCCTCACAGCGCCTGTAGTCACAATTTTCTACCTAACCGCCTATCCGTATCCGTAAGCGTTCTACTATTATCACAAGTTTAAGCCGTCTCCGCTTTGGAGTCCGTTGTCGTGTTGTGCGGCGCGTCAGTAGCGCCGTTGCCGTTACGTTCCGGCGACGCATCCTTGTTCTCGCACTTGACGTGCTTGTTAACGATGGAAGTGAGGCCGGACAGCGAGTCCTTGATAGCGTGGAAGATTATGTTCTTGATCTGCAGTTTGTCCTCATGATTTGAGTGTGTGTCAGAAAGATCGCGGAATTCTTGCGTAAGATGGAAACAGTGTGACACATTTTCGGGTGAAACAAAATCTTCAGCTACCTTGATACAGTTGTGAAGATTACGGACCTGATGCGGTGCACCGGCTGGAATAAACACAGCATCCCCTAAACATTGCACAATAGCGTAACCTTCAACTCCATATTCTTTGTATAAACGTTCTCGTAGTGGACCATCCAAGTAACAACTTTGGTCGTGGATTGGATCATGGTTGGGTCGTAACAAACCTCCCTTTTCAACTACAACTTTATTGAGCAGATCGCGTATTTTATCAGCGTCACGTGCGTTGTAAATATGCCACAATGCCCCCGGCAATTCACCTTTGTCACGAACTCTGCGCCTGGTGAGAATGTCGCAACCTGCTTCGTCAATAGCACGGAAAGCTTCCTTAATGTGTTCATCGGTATCGCTATCTTTGGGAATGCCAACATGCACCATAACATTAACAGCATCGGAGATATCCAAATGAAGATTTGTAGTGCCTTTAGACGGATGAAGCGCAGAGCCATAAGCGATATACATTTTAGGTCCTAAGTCTGGTCGAACGAAACATTCCGGCAAACGGCTAGCCAGATTAAGCTTACCGTTGCGGTGCGTGTATTCGGATAATGGTAATACCCGCATGATGTCATTAAAACGCGTAGGCAATAACTCAGCAAAGTCCTCACCGGGTGGCCAATCCTTTAATTTAAGCAGCATAGAATTGCCTTTGTCGTCTTTCAACCTCTTAGTGAAATGCTCGAATCCTTCCCAGAATTTGCGCATCGGCTGATTTATCAATGTTGAACCGTTCATACAATTAACAAGGTCATTCTTTTCATCACCAAAATCACGCGAAAACGCATCAGGGGTCCACAGATCTTTGGCGAGATGTTTACTAACATCGCTAACCAAAACCGGTTGTCCGCGCTTCCATTGATCCTGGAAGATCTTAAAATTTCCTTTATGCGTTGTGTCGCTAAGTCGGAGAAGTTTACCATCACATAACCAAGAGTGTGGTACATCTGGATATAAAAGTTTACTCTCTGTCAGCGTCATAATACGAATTGGTAGCATGCCTCTTGTTTTCGCGAGGGCATTTTCTCTTGGTACAAAATGCTTCAGTTCTTTATGATCTCCGGCATTTTCAAGCTTCGGGACACTGTCTTCAATGACACTAGAAATGACCTCGTCAAGTGTATCCATCCTTACAGAACTTTTCTTTTTATTGGGAATCGCGTTGGGTACTGGACTTCCTGCTCTGCTACCATTCGGTTTATGCGATGGACGAATTAAAAGTTCTCTAAGTGTTGAAAAGTTGCTTTCGTCGTCACTGCTGTCTTCGATCGAAGGTTTCTTTTCCTCACTGTTTGCTAGTGCAAGGTCAGCAAACCAATTCAAGCCACCCTTTTCATCCTTATTATTGCCGCCATTTACTATAGGTTTGACGTCCTTTTCTTCATCTTCTTCCTTCTTAACGACGACACCATTAAGTTCTGCTGATAGTATACTTTTAATAAGTTCTTTACGTTGTCCATTAGATTTTTGTGCAACTTCCTTGCTGATAGGGCAACCGCAATACTGCTCGACGTTCCAAAGCTCACGCATTTCGTGCACAAGACGGCCGAGCTTGAGCAAACAGTCACCGGCAATGATCTGCGTGAGCATCAACTTCTCGTGCTCATGCGCCTGTCGATTCGTGCAGAGCAACCAGGAGAAGTCATCGCGATCTTTGCCTGGCTCTCCCCATACTTTGACTGTACCGGCCTTGCGACTTTTGTAACAGTCTAAACACACGACGAAACCGCATTTACCGCAGGCCCAATGAAAATTGAAGAGCGTAGTTTCACATACATCGCACATTTCGCGCACACCTTGGACTACTCGTTTCCACGCAATAGTTTTATCTAAAATATCAAATTAAATTAGTATTTTTTTTAAATGTTGTGATTATCAAAATTGTAGGACTATAAACTCACCATCCGACATGTGTTCAAATTGAGCGTCCTTTTCCTGGAGCAGAAGGTCGCAAAAGTGGTCGCCAACTTGCTTCAGGAGAAATCTGGACGTCTCTAAGTCTAGGTCGGAAGGTGGAGAGTCTGGTGATGGAAGCCACAGTTTTAAATCTTCCTTTAATCGAAAAACACGAAGAAATTAGGGAAATAAACTCAAAGCAGCTTACCAAACTTTCAATATGAGGTACTGAAGTTTGTTTGTGTAAGTGTTTGACAAAGAAAGAAAAGAAAATAAAGCAGATAGTATTAATTACCTCGGTGGCGTCCTTGTGCGGATCGGAGAAGCCAGCAATAGCAAGCTGCCCGTTCTTAGTGTACCTTAGCTTTCTGAACGCGTAGAATCTGCAAAAGATGTTAGGCATGTTCTTCGATCTTTGGTTGGGCGTCCATCTGCACTCTCTACACTTAGCCAACTTGGGCGCCACTTCAAAGCACGGGCCGTCTTGTAAAAAACTCTCACCTGTCTTTCTTAACTGCCCCACTGGGGGTTTGCGAAAGGGGTCGCGCTGGGGCGCCAAGTCGTCCTTGGACTTCTTAGCACGCGGCTCCTCGCCTTTATCGTTTTTTGTCTTCGGACGACGACCCCGCTTTCTCGGCTCTTTGGGTGGACCTGAGGCGCTGCCCGTGTTGCCGCCGCCGGCGGTTTTCTTTCCAGATGAAATTGTAGTACTCGCCCCCGAATCGGAGTCCTTGTCACTGAGCGACTCCTTGTCGCTATCGCTGCCACTTTCGCTCGCAAGTTGATTACTGCCGCCGCTTACTTTGCGTTGTTTTTTTTCCTCGACACTCTTTTTAGGTGCACCAGCACCTTTTTTACGTTTTACTTTTGGCGGTTTTCTCTTGGGAGGTGATTTGCGACCGCGCTCCTGATCCGAACTAGACGAATCATCGTTCTTACTCGTGTCTAAAGGATGTCCGTTTAGCGGCGCTGTTTCTTTTTGCGATTTCCGGTTGTTTGCTTTACCATGAAAAGGCTTGGTTTTGTTGATGCTGTTTACTGCCATACTGCCTATGTTATGCAGAGACGTAACCGGAGCAGCAGGCTCTTTCGGCGTAGTGTTGTGAAGATTCAGTGGTAAAGAAACGCAAGTACCGCTGCCAATCATACCGGTAGTGTCCTCAACGTCTTCGCCTGTGTGTCTTTGCAGCCAAGCTTTCTTCAAATGGCGCACTGGATATGTACCAGCTGACTTAGCAGTTGGAACTGGACTATTTGACTTCTCAGAATCAATATTGGTCGGTGTAGCTGGTTTTACCGGTGTTGTTGGTTCTTGAACAGTCGTCACCGTAGTAGACGTAGTGGTGGCAGGTATCGTTATTACAGTAGATGATGTATTACTACTCACTGCATTGCTAGCATTAGACACTATTGAAGATGAGCTTTCCAAACTAGGCGGTCGTTCGTTAACCACGGGTGTACTAGTCGTCACAATTAATGGTGTAACACTCACATCAGGTAGAACTTCGGTTAGCGCGGCTGGGCTTTGGGACGGAGGGATAGAATTCCCTCGGTAAGCGGCCGCATTGACAACAGACGTTATAGTGGTAGCTACGCTAGCAACCAGAGGACTGGGTTCACTAACGCGCGGCAGCTGAGGAGCTTGCTGTTGTGGTGGTTGGCTGACATAGAGTGGGAGATTCTGATGCGGAATTTGTAAAGACTGATGGTGGGGTTGTAAATGCTGCGCCGACTGATGTACTTGGTTGTGAGAAGTTTGGGACTGTTGCTGCATTGATTGTTGATGAGATGGCGTGGGTGTTGTAGACTCAAAGCGTCTTTTTTTCACCTCTAAACAAACAGGTTGTTGATTGTTTCCAAAATTAGGAACTGATTTCCGTTTAGGTGACGACGAACTATCATACTTGTTCGATGACACACCAAGATCCAATGGTTGAGTTTGCACGGAATGACCGGAAGGAATATTCTGCGACGGATGCGTAACACCCGGCATGTATTGAGCATGCATGCGCGCAACTGGAGACGGTGCAGAGGCGGCAGTTGGCGGTGACGTACCATGTTGCATACTAGGTTTCACTGATAACCCACCAGGCACCGCCCCACCAACAAACATACGGTCATAACTAGCATGACTAGCTCTGTCTCTCGAATGCAAATGTGCACTGCTACTATGCGCTGGAGGCGGTAATGGACCACCTTGTGAACTTTGTGTAGGAGACACACCAGGATGTGGCGGATGGTATTGCGACACCTGCTGATAGGGTGACGGTGAAATTGTCGCCGACAAGTGCGGTTTTGATGTTAACGGCAATGGATTACCACCACTCGTATTAACACTTCCCGATGGTGGCTCATGTGGTCTTGATGTTGACATAGCCGGATTTATGCCGGGCTTACCATACATATGATGTGGTGCTGGGCTACTAACTTTAGGCTTAGCATTCCCAGTCGAAGTTGGTACCATGTACTGCTGATAGTTAGATGGTATGTTACTTTTTGTATTAGGTGCATAGATCATGGTAGGGTGTTCACCGCCGCGGTAACGCATCTCGGGAGATGCGTGCGGTTGAGCATGAGGATGCTGATGCGGCGATTGCCGCTGGTGATGTGGGCTGGGCAATTGTCCTCCTGGTGAACGATGGTGGGGCGGTGGTTTACCGAGATTCTCGGGTTGCAGGTGATGTGGACTAGGCGCATGAGGCAAATGATGTGGAGACTGCGTAGGACTGCGGTACTCGTACATTTGGCTTTTATGTGCGCCCTGTGGCGATGTCAGATAATGACCCATGTGATCGCCACGCAATTTTGGACTAGGACTGTGCGCTACAGACACACGCGATTGTTCCATGTGGTGTTGGTTCTTCGCGTCGTGTTTCACAATCACAGAATTTTTGTTGAGTTCACTCAAAAGCGGCGGCGGATTCGGCAACATATCACGCTCGCGATCTCGTTCACCAACACTTTTAGTCACTATAAGTCCACTGTTCTGCAACTTGTGATGATCGGCGGTGTTTGATTTGCCTTTTGGTTCATGTGTGAAGATATTTGGATGGTACGCTGGATATCCGAACATATTCACCTCGCCTTTGGGATGCGCAGGATGTACGGGATGTACGGATGTCATTTTCTCGCCTTTGTTGGTAGGCGCGCGACTGTGTGCTGGAGGTGGATATTCCGCTTTGTTGGAAATGTTAGCGGGTCGTGGTTGCGACTGGAAATCACAAAAATTTAAAGATGTAATGAATGTCAAGCCGTGATGAGTGAACTTTAAAGATTAAATACGTAGGCAGTGTACTCACCGAAGGTTGATAGTATATTCTGTCCCTCTCCCTAACGTCACCCCGTGCAACGGCAGCCTGAGTAGCGTTTGTCAACTGCCTCATCTGTTGTTCTCGTTGGTGGTGTTCTTGTTCAGCGCGTTTTCTTTCTTCCTCATTTCCGCGAGCAGGTGGTGGCATGCTGTTGAAGTTCCAACCGGCCGACTAAAAGAAATGGTACACGTATAATCATCAACAAAAGAAACAGGTACCCTACTCAAAATGCTAGGGTGGGTATATTAAAGCAGATAGAAATAAGTTTGAGCAAAGCATACCTTTTGGGGAAGTGCACGCTTTAAAGATTCTTCAAAGTGTTTGTTAATGTCACGCTCGAGTTTCTCTCTTTCGCGGTGTTCCCGTTCCCTTTCCACAAGGCGCTCGTGTTTCTCGCGTTTTTCCATTTCACGGGTTTCTTGGTTCTGTCTCTCCCTCAACATCCTCTCGTGACGATCACGGTCTTGCGCGTACACGCGATCACGCTCTAGCATCTCTTCCGCGTGCTGAGCTTGTGGCGGTAATAAATGCGCTCCCATCGGTATGGGATACCTCTGCTGCACCTTGGTCCATATCAGCGGGTCGGGTATATGTGGTGGATATAGAGCGCCCGCTGGTCCGAGGGCGTGCGAATGAACATGGTGCGTCGCCATGAGGCCAGGCGCGTACAGCGCTCCGGGATGGCCAGCTGCTGCGGCGGCGGCCGCTGCCGCGGCTGCTACGGAAGTGGGGGGAGGGCCCGAAGCGGCCGGCGCGGACGGGTGCGACATGAGCAGCGACTGATGCTGCACACTGTGGATATGGCGGACGTGGGGCTCGGACTCCAGAAGTAAACTGGGGTCGCGCCACACGCGCACCGGTTCGGAGCTGCCGCTGGTGGCGGCTTGCGCGGCTGCAGCGCCAGAAGCGCTGCTCGCCGAAGAAAACAACGGCGACCTGGTGGTGGCGGGCAATTGCTGATGCAAGTGTTGCTGCGCGCTAGTATTAGCGGCAGGCGGTGGCGGGTCGTCGGACGAGCTCAAGGCGCTAGAGCGCGAGCCCGACCGCTCATCGCCGCTGCCGGATCTGAGCGAGCTTACGCCCGAATCGGAGCGATCGTCCGGGAAGCGGAGCAGCGCTGAGTGGCTAACAGATTCAGCGAGTTCCATCCTGCAGCTGAACGGCGAGGATGCAGACAACGGCACGTCATCGTCGCCGCGGTGCGAGCACTCGCGCTCCACGGTATGATGGTGTGGCAGATGGTGCAGATCGATAACAGGTGAATGCAAACGATGATGGCGGCTGTGCAGCCCAGTGGGTGGCGTTTGTTGCGCCACTATCACGCAATCGTCTTCTTCGCTTACGACTTCAGCGACGACGGACTCTGACCTTGGCTCTGAAGTTGCGGCCCGAGTGACTTCGTCATCGCCTCCAATTCTGAGATTACGCTCCTCCACCGGAACTAAGTGCACACTGCTGCTGTTACTAGCATCATCTTCCAATGCACTATCATTAGCATCACTCTTCAAAACTCTCAAATCTTGCAACACAGCCTCCTTTTTTATATTTATCTCTATCGCCTCCTTAGCTTCTTCAAGTGACTCTGACGAGGACGAAGAACAAGGTCCAATAACCACAGATTCAGTCGATTCTACTACAGCTGTTACTGCCGATACAACTATACTAGCATCCAAAGAACTCAATCCTGAATCCTGTCGAGTTCTACCGCTATCATTAGATGACTTTGAATCTTGTAATTCCTTCTTAATTTCCTCGTTATTATTGTTGTTGCTGACCGCAATTATTGCCGCCTCTTCAGATTCAGTGGTGGCGTCAGCGCTCTCCTCAAACGAACGCCTGCAGACAGCCGAGAGCGCCGAGTCGTCGCTAGCGTTCTGCAGGCAGGTCTCGACTCGATCTCGTTGCACTTCTCGCAATTTACTGTTATTCGCTTCCTCCAAGATCTTTTTCTTAGAGCCGCGATTATGTACTCCGTTCTTTTTCCGAGCTTGTTTATTTTCCAAATCTTCTTTGTGATACGTAGTATTTTTCAAACGTCCTTGAGCAGAAGCCTCGTTTTCACTCGACTTCCTTTTTCTACCTCGACCACCTCCTGCAATAAATAAAAAAAATTAATCATTGCTCATAATGCAATCATAATAATAAATTATTACTTTACAACCAGCCAGACAGATACAAAACAAGTTAAAATTAAATTATTCATGAGGCACACATTATTCATATGCATTCGAAGCAGTAGCAGGACAAGATTCCGTTCACTGCGTTGTAATTCGAGCAATTCGAATACGAATCCCAAAGCGAACGCGACTTGGCACGAGACGCGATGATTACGCTGAAAGTAGGTCGAAGTCAACAACACTCGCGACTCGTAATTTACGAGCCAGTCGCGCGAGCTGCCATGCCGGCCTGCTTCACTTGAAATAAAAAACCATCTTTTGGTCACAAACAAAACTCTCAATAAAAGCTATTCATGCAAAGCATTCAATTTAATCAAATAACGTTTTGTCTTGATGTTTATGTTTTCTGTTTGTATCCACTTTTCCTACGAGTTTATAACCGCATTAGAAAAGGGGTCGATAACCGACAAAGGTGCTTGTACTTGCAATTGTGCTAGTGCTCGCTACACGAACACATCGGGACTTGTAAATACGTGGCGTGTTAACAGAAACTCAACAAACGCGAGAATTTCAACTTCAACACAAAACGGCACCGGAGGCTTTTGCACTTACAAACAACTCCCAATGCACGTAGATAGATGTTTGCGTACAAAGTTGAAATTTACATGCGGACTAGCAAAACTGGTGAGCGAACAAAAGTTAACCAGAAACGGAGCGAAATTGAGTGAACCGCCAACTCGACTGTTAATAACTTTAATGCGAATGCACGTCATGCTGGTTTTGCGGGGCGACGCCAACGGCTAGATAAACAATAAAGTTTAATGGCACAAAGACAAAGGACGCACTAGACTAAATGAGAGCCTGCATTCGAACATAAAGGACCAAAACAAACCGATGCGATTTAAGCAGAAACTTAACCAAAAAGTAGAATAAAATAAAGTGTAATCAAATTTTCTAATATAACTACAAATAAAATCAAACACGTAATAAAAAAAAATACAATTTCAATTAATTACAATAACATGAATAAATTAATATAAATGTTGAGAAAGTACAAGTCAAGTTATGCAAGATTTAATATTACAAATTCAAAAACAAACGGATGTATATTGTTAAAATCAAAACAAAAAACAACTTAATGTTAAAGATCAACGCGTAGGTTCGTGTGGTTTTTATTTTTATTACTCATTGTTTTCAGCGCGTTGGCATCTCCACGAACACGAGTCTTATTGAGCTTTGAGCATTGCTTTTCATTGAGTGTAATTACGGACGTGCATTCACAATGCGCGACGCCGCGAGCATGTGCGTATCAAAAAGGAATGCTAAACAAAATCGTGGAATCACTTATGCCACCATCCACGGTCTACAATCCTTTTATGCATTCAAGCATTCACACGCTCAGCATTCACACAAGTGCAAACGCATTAATGCATGTTGAATGATTGAAACCCACACAAAGTAAAAATAAATTTTACAAATGAAAAAAACAACCGCACACATGGTCAATCAATAGAAAATAATTATCATAAAACCAGTTATTATGTTATTGTACAACAACGATTTAGATGTTAATTCGAGCCATGATAATTAAGAATTTAAAATGAAGAGAGTTGAATCGTTGAAGGTTAACTGGAACTAGATATGTTGTATTTTATGCAAGCATTTAATTTTGACGTGAATGATGATTAAACTTAAACGTTATTTCAATGTTGCGAACGAAGATTAAAGATTATTTCTTTATAACTTTGTACGAAAGTTCATTAAATTAACAAGCAGGAATAAATAAACAATTAATTGAAATTGGGTTGAATATCTGATATATTCTAGTTAATCTAGTAATTTACAACATTCTATCTACTAGTATCTAGTTTCGCTTGTACTGCGTAGAAGGTACATACATAAATAATGTTGCTGTGTTTAACATTCCAGATCAAAATCACAATCGTGATTCGTGTGAATTTATGCGAACAGAACCGAAATGAAGACAACAGAACCGAGAATAGAATAGAACCACGACTGTAAACAACCACGAGATATTACATCATGGTCTACACATACACCATTATCAACAACAACAATTTTGTTTGTATCATGTGAGAAGAGCTGGTTACTCTGCTAGAGAACTGTGATTAAATGTGATTGCTACTCGTGAATAACTCGTTACTCTATACCGCACTCCAGTGTCAATGAGCGGCAACAATTAGTTTCATTATAATTATGATTAATTCCGTGTTTTATGTCGAGCAGGCCAGGCTGGCATGACTTACGAATAATCAAGTCACGACTTCCTATTACATCGACGCGTTTGCGTTCCACGATTTAACCACAACATCCTGTTATATCATTAACTTAATCATGACAATCAAGCATTCATTATTTATTTAATAAATAGTAATACATTAAAATTTCCATTCCATTTCTATTATAAATATTTATTAAAAAAATAAACAATAATTAGTAATAATTTATAACTAATTCTTCGTTAAAGAGTTGCATACTTGTTTGTCTCGTCTTGGCTTGACTTGACATGACATGAATTCGTTGGTAATTGAGCAAAATCTTAAATTGCAAGTCGTAGGTAGACAGCTGCACAACCGAGCCGAGAAGATACTAAATGAAATATAATGAAAGTGAAAGTCGAACGCGACTTTCTACTTTATTATTGCTAGTGCGCGCCGAGCCAAACTTTGAGAAGTGATATTTTATCCATCGCATGCTCAATTACAACTTCTGCTACCAGCAGTAGTATGAGCATGTATGGTGTTATTAACGGCAGCGAATTTGTGTCGATGCGTTCATTCATTAATAATTACACGGATCGTTAACTTCATTAATCATTTTTTCCAACGTCCTAGTCACTTTATATTAAAACAAATTTAGATTTCTCAGTAAAAATAATTTAATCCCTAAGGTAGTTTGGTTTAAAAGATAATTATATAATTATAAAATCAATATCTATTTTTATACGTCCACTACCGATCTGCATGTTTGACGTTTCATTTCATTGACTATTTATTTTTACCACGTTTGCGCTTGCTTGCTCTCGATCTATTTCTATAAGCGAGGTTTAAGAAATACAAATGAGCTGAACAAACGTCACAATTTACTACCGGGTTCAATTATGAAACTGTTTACAATTAATATAAATGAAGGACAACGAGCCAAAGAGCAGCTAAAAGCAATTTCAATTAAAATCCTAACAGTAAAAAAATTACAGTTTTTTTGAAGTGTGGCAAAAAAGTAATATATAATAAAATATATATTACCTTCTAACATCTATAAAATAAACAACATGTTACCATGATATACAATGAAATCATGTATGAGTCATTTTAATGATTCTATGATGAATTAATAAAAATTCTTCATTGATTTTTACTAAAATACCCCAACATTTTTAGGATTTCCTTTGAAATTGCGTAATTTATAGCAAAAAGATTTCGTAGAATTAATACCAGCATTCATCGAAAAATAAAATAAACGTTTTCATGTAAAGCGGATTTATGCATAGAAAGCGCACTCATATTATTGATTTTCAGTGATTTAATTAAACTCTATACAACCAAATATTAATTAAATCCGAATACTCATAATAAATATTCAAATTCATCCCTAATAATTAATAAATAGTAAAGGATTTTCGTTTTATAAATTTAACTGGAAAAACAGAATTTACTCAGAATAAAACTGAAAATTGAATACATCAAAGAAAAATAAAATACTCGTATATTTTTTGTTCCGTTATAGGTTATATGAATGTGGAACATCATATTTATGATACCCAGAAATTTGTTTTTATTATTAAAAGCATAAAGTTTAATTTTCCGGTTGAAAATTATATTTTTTGATTAAAATTTAAAAAAAACTTGAGAATAATAGCATTAAATTGTAAAAATTGTAAAACAAAAGTTAAATAAAACAGAATGATTCTAGTTTTTAATGAAAACTGGTTTGGTTGTTTTGCTTCCTTAAAAACTATTTATAACACTTTACACCCATTATCTTAATGATTCTTTTGATTTATGACCCAACCTACATTCCGGACATTAAGGGTTAAAACATGATTCGCACTCGTAGATTTTCAGTAACCACAACAAAGAGATATTTTGCCGCCTATACGTGTACATATTGGCACTGTGAGCTCTTTGAAGACCAATGCC
>JARJDS010020325.1:0-67253 GCA_030264155.1 Atheta pasadenae | reverse complement strand
TCTTCTATCTATAACTATAAATATAAATGTATGTATGTTTGTGTGGGTGTTTATGGCTACGTTCTGTACAGGCTCCGAAACGGCTCAACCTATTATCACGAAATTTTCAGAGAATTTTTTGAAATAACCCTATAGTTGTCATAAGTCATATTTGGTGCCGATTGGATCAAGATAAAACATTATTTTAATTGTTTTTAGCCATTCTATTTTGGGCTCTGCCCAGAGTTTAAAAATGACATTAATTTGTAAAACAAAATAGACCGCTAACGTCCATTTTTGATAAGTAAAATGACAATGTCTACAAGCTGAATAAGCAAATATTGCAAATACGGCAAATCTGCCGGTTGAAGGAATGAAATACACACCGATCGACTCGGTAATGAATGTAGAACAAACCGTCAATTGTCCAAGGGAATTTTTAAATTTGCTGGGCCAAAATAAATTGCAAGTGAATGTCAAAACATTGAAGGTGGAAACTGGTGTCATTCGTAACTTAAATCCACGACAGTCCTGCCATGACAAAAATTATCACTTGTATATTCATGGACAAAGACGTACCTACTAATGCAGCAAATACAGCAAAATTGCATTTGCAATGACAATTAACAAATTGGAAAATTTATGCTTTAACCACGACGTATGCGACTTGCTCCTGTATTAACACTTCGGTAAATTAGTTTGTAATATGCCCCAAATAAAAAGAAAAGATAAATTGAAATTTATTGGTACTGAATTGAAATGTTCATGCATCCGCATCGGAATGATCTTATCAAATACTGTAAATAATGCCAAAATGCGAATTGCAACGCACGTCGGGGTGTGGGAACTTCTACTTCTAGTCCTAAATACATTTGTTGAAACTAACATTCCTCAAAAAATGTGGAACGCTTCACGATTTTGCGTGTCATCCTTGCGCAGGCGCCATGCTAATCTTCTCTGTATCGTTCCAATTTTAGTATATGTACCGCCGAAGCGAGTACATTATTGTGGGGTGTTCTTCTGTAATATATAGTTACCAATACATTCATAACATGCAACAGTCGCTGGAATCAAATATTTGATTTATAAATATATCCATGTCTTATTTTTAAATTAAATCTACAATTAACTTATAAATTATATTGACATTATGATTATTGTACATTTTATTTCTTTGTTTAGTTGGTTTTTACGTAGTAATAAAGATAATGTTCAATGTAAACATAATTTTGTTATAGTGCCATCTAGTGGTTTCGATATGTAAAAAATCTGATTCTTGGAGATTTGTGAAATAACCAAATGTTTTAAACATTCTTGCCTTTGGCAACGACGGTTAATTGTACAACAATAAAAGGTTTGTAGTAGTGGGTTTAACTTTTTGTTTATTTTGAATGTGTGAAAATGTTGATGTGTAAATGTTTAAATCCATATTTATTCTGCTTTGAAGATAATAAAATATTTACATCGTCATTTACCTTTTCATTTTCTCCTTCTAAATATGAGTCGCAAGCAGGGCCGGATTAGTATTTTGCCTCCCTTTAATTCTGTTGTATTGTATTTGATTTATACATTTTCGTAGGTTGGTAACTTAAGTTATGTATTTTTAGTAAAAACGGTACGAAGCTGAATGGCTTAATCCTTAATGTATAAAGAGGTTGCCGCTCACTCAGGCGACACGGGTTCAATACCCAGTAGCTGTGGGCTTTTTAGAAGTAAAAAATTCTGAAATATAATTCTGAAATATGGAATATACCATAAATCAATCAATGGTAACAATATATATAATACAAGTTCAAAGTAAATCGAAAAAGGAATGTACAGGAAGGAAGACAAGACAATACAATAAATGGAGAATGTAATACAATGAACCAGACGAAAAATTCTTTTAAATTTTTCAGAAAATTTTTTGACTGTCTCCCCTCAAGATTGAAGGGGGGCGAGGTGCACGTCCTCCCGGGCCAACCACCAAGACTACGGTCTTTCCACCAGGTTTCGTTGACATCAGTCCCATATTGTGGTGAGGAAGAAGCATTTTCATAGTGAGAGAATTTGCAGGAACGTATTTTATAATATACATTTTTAAATTTTAATTTTTAATTTCGGGCACTTGGACTCGGAATATTTTTCAATTCCTAAATCAAATTTAAAAATTTTTAACTAAGCATTAAGTAATGCTTCTTCTTTTTTTTTTCTTACTTAAGAAAAAAAGATACACCAAGCTGGAATCGAACCGTAGACCTTCGGCCCAACAAGCGAATTCTTACTCACTAGGCTACTTCCCATTCCTGCAAATAAATGTTAACTAGTATATGTTGAATATTACATTGTTAACATATCTTTATATTCTTATTTTCTAAATTTTGCCGCTCTAGCAAATGTGCCGCCCTGGGCACTAGCCCCGACTGTCCTTCGTGTAAATCCACCACTGGTCGCAAACATCTTCATTAATGAATATATATTGTACATATTCATGACAATTTTTAACCAATTGGATGTCGGGTCGGAAGGAATATAAATACAAATAATTACTTTCGTTATTCAAAGATAAATATTATTAGTACTAATCTAACATGATGTATTAAATAACTTCGTTATTATTTTCAATTCTTTTACAATTTTGTTGATATTCTCAATATTATCTTTAGTTTATTAGTATATTAGATACATATAAGATATATAATAGAATTTACAGATTTTTTTCTTGTTTAAAACTAACATCCCAAAAAATGTGGAACGCTTCACGATTTTGCGTGTCATCCTTGCGCAGGGGCCATGCTAATCTTCTCTGTATCGTTCCAATTTTAGTATATGTACCGCCGAAGCGAGTACATTTGTCACCGACCTTCCCCCTTCTTAAATACTTTCAACCCTAAACAAAAACAAACTATCGGCGTACTGTTTTAGAAATATTATTAAAAAATAATAACTAAGCATAAAGAAAATTTGTTTTTACAAATTTCTTTTAAATATATTTAAGTTGCGTCTTATATCATTGTTTTTGGAATAAATATTGAATTACTATTAAAAAATTTAGTATTCAAAAGATTTTTAATACGTAATACTATAAGTATTTGTAGCGCCATCTCACCGCCAACTATGTTTCTACTTGGGTTTCAAATTATTTTCAGTTATTCCCGTATAGTACAAAGCTGGTACAAAGTAACCTTTTCGAATAGAATATAAATAGTAAGTTAATGTAAAAACGTAATTACTAAAAATCACTAAAAATGCAACTCGGTTATCTGTCAAAAATATAGCCAACTGCGTTTTCATCAATAATTTCATAGATAAAATAGTAATTTTGCTAAACCAACAATTTCCTTTCTTTCAAATTCAATGTCCAAAATGTTGAATATCAATTACAGTTTAAAACACTCACATCAGCATATTTCTGGAAGAAAAACTGCACTGTACATGTAAGTACTAGTCATAGTCATTTGCGAGTATTTGTATTCAAAGCAATTAACTTGTCTCCTGCTTAACCCCATGCTTTAGAATGTGTGTAAATGTGTATAAATAAAACTCTGCAATAACCGACGAGCCGAGTCACAGGAATTTCCGGTTGATAATATGTACTGTTTGTATTTTGTTGGACATAATTAAAAGCAAAACTTTACAGAAAAAAGTCAGACATTTCGAATTAAACGAATTATTGTAATATTATTATTATAATTTATATGTCTAAAACCAAGCAAAATGCAACTCTTCAAAAAATGTGGAACGCTTCACGATTTTGCGTGTCATCCTTGCGCAGGGGCCATGCTAATCTTCTCTGTATCGTTCCAATTTTAGTATATGTACCGCCGAAGCGAGTACATCGTGTACTAAACTTCCCCCTGCCTAAATAGTTTCAACCTTAAATGGAACTAAATAAGAGACGTAGAATGTTATAAAAATTATTAAAAATTAATATAAAAAAAATTAATCAAAATATTTTTTCAAATACGTTTTAAAACTATTTGACTATAACTTTACATTATTGTTTTTGTAACATATATTTTATAAACAAACAAAAAATAGCTTTTAACAATACGAATAGTATTAGTAGTTGTGGCGCCATCTGTCCGCCAACAATATTTCCACATTTGTATTACGTACTATTTCTAGAAGGATCTTGTTTTGCTCACACCCAACTTCGTTTTTATCTCATTTGATGCTATTCCTGCCACGTACGGCATGCAATTATCCACAAATATCTCTATAACAGCTCGACTTTACGAAATTTACTGAGTAATTAAACTGTCTTTTTCAAGCTGACATGTGTAATTCCGTTTTGCTTCATGCTATCGCAAACTAAGATCTAGCCATCTCAAAATTTATAGTGTTGCCAAACTTTGCTAAAATACCACCATATTTATTAACTTGTAATATCATTGAATTGTTTTATTTTGTTTTTTCTAACAATGTGATACCAATAATTATTCATCATGATCAAAATACAATATAACCTTAACAACGAACCTATTTTGTTTGTATTTACCCCAACTACCCCAAAACGTCATATCTTACCTGTGTATCTTACATTCCAGCAACTGCTAATCATCTGATTCAAAAATGTGGTACGAGATTTTACCGTCGCTTCTAATTGTAATGGTATCAATTGGTCTAGCGCCACATCTGAGCATGCCCATCAATTACTTATTTCTGGGCCGCTGCTATCGTCGTTCTATGTTAACCATGGAAGAACGTATGCATTACATTCGAGATCATCGTTTAACTGGTAACCCTTACTGTTACAATCATTGCTTACCAGCTGGAGATAAACCGGAGGAGGAAGAAGATGATGATGTTTGCAATCCTTGCGAGAAGGAATCAACTCAAGATATAATTGAGCAAGAACCAGAACCTGAAGCTGAAGAAGAAAAGGTTGTGCTGTGCGATGATTAACAAAACAAAAGATTACAAAACTACCAAATTATCAATAGTTAGAATGTATATTACAAAATTATTAAATGATAAAACGTTTGTTTCTCAAACATTAGTTGTGTTTTGTGTACGGTTTTACAGGATTTTCAAATGGAATGTGGGCGAGCATATACTTAGCCGGCGTGAAACACTTGGAAATCGGTGACAACTTGGGCTAACGCCACCGGCATGCACATTAACTTGTTGAAGAGTGACTATTGCATTACTACGAATGTTTCAGGAACTTTTTACGAATCTTTTTAACTGCTTTAAGCATGGTAAACCCTACAATGTACTCCTTAACTTGACATAACCTTTAAAATGTGTTTTTTAATATTGTGATTTGAATTTGGTCGTTGATATTGAAGGAGATTGTAAGTATTTTTAATGATTATTGTATGTTTGTGTGTTCTTTCGAGTGTTGGTGGTGGCAATCGTTTTTGGCTGGTTGCCAATCATAACAACGCCGTCGCCCGCCGGGGCCAGACAAAATATTACCACTAGAAGGTTTCTGTGCTGGTTTGTTGGAGGCGACGAAATAAAAACTGACTTACTCACAAAATAGCGGCGCTAATTCCTTCTTAGCTTTGCGCGGGTGCATCATTAGTACGCACGGACGATTTACATCGATCATCCTTAAAATGAATACACAAATCGAAACTAAAGTTACTAACCACTACAAAAGACTGTCGTGTGTAGACTTCTGTTATTTGTGCTTAATGAAAACATTACTGTTACAAGCATACGACAATTTACATTTAATGTGTACATTAAGTTTTTAGTTGCAGCCTTAACACACATTTTAAGTTTCGGTTTTTATTTATTGGTTTACCTAAACTGCTCAGTACAAGTCAATGTTGAATTCTACGTTGGTTCACTAAGCTGATTCAGCTGATTGTTGCGTTGAAATGACAAATGACATATTTAACGACCTCAACGGCTGTTGTTGGAACTAAAATTTGTAAGCTGAGTTGCAACGTCGCTTTTGTTTATCACGCAAAATAGGCAACTCAATACACCCAAAAACATGTTGTCCAGAAGAAAAACCCATAACCAAGATGTCAATAATTGTAGAGTGTAACTTTTATAATTATACTGAACTAAATTAGCAGGTAAGTCCATAAAACAAAATTAGATTCGCATTTCCACTATTTCCTTTCACATATTGTTCTATTGTTCTGTTTACTTTGACCTAGAAAACAAGGAAATGCGAACATGTCTTCATTTTTCGCCGATTTGTCGAAGCATTTTTGCCGTGCGTGAAAATTTGAGGTCGGACCGCTTCGGTTCTTATCGATCCCCTAAACCACGCCCCCGTGCTCTTGCAAATTCTTTTAACCACAACCAACCCTATTTCTAACAAATTGCTAGGACTAAGAACCTAGGTAAGTAATAATTACCAATTATTACTCCTAATCACAATTAATACTTTCAAATCTTTTAATTCTGTGTCAAACTATATATAAAATTGACAAACTCCTTATTTATAATGTATATAGTCTTTGTGGTGTGCAAGGGGATAATTGATGATATAAATATTGCTCATGGGTCGTTAGGAAAAATAGAGAAAGTGAGCTTTCCACGTAATCAATATACCGACGAGGCGCGCCCGTTGGAAACAAAGCGTCGGCAGAGTTGTAGCGGTGGTAACCACGCTGTTGCTTTCGCCAGCTTTCCACGTTTTTCCCTGCTGGTCAATACAAACGCAATAACATTCTTTATGTGTAAAAGTGTAACACGATAAGGCATACTGAGTGTACTCAAAAATTTTATTTACAAGTAATTTTTCCTTCGAAAATATGTGATTAACATAGATTTTCTTGCTTTTGTAGGAACGTGTTTGTTTTCTAGGTGGGTAGTGGGCAGTGCGCTTGAAAGGGTCCGGAAAATTTGCATATCAGTGGCGCTGGGGCGGCTGAGCGAGCGCTTTCTTTGCGTTCGTTCCCCGTTCGCGTTTTAATGTCGGCCGAGCATGCCATGTGCTCGCGCACGCACGACATCTTGTCGTTGACGTTTTGTATTATTTTTTTTACAGTAATATATAACCAACAAATGGAAAATTGGGAAAACCACAACTGGGGTTAAGTAAAATTCAACCAAGTGATTGTTAAAGATTGAAAAGTGTGGATAATTAATTCATTACAAAGAGTATTGAGATTGTTTTGTTAATACTAAGCCAACCAAACTAAAAAAAACAATAAACCGTGTATGGTTGTCTATTTTATAGGTTATGACATATAAACATGAAAATTGTAAGTTGTAAACTCAATTCCTATATAAAGCAATCATTTTGAAGTACACTTCTACCTTTCCCGTTTACCGCTGTAAAATTACTAGTAAAAAAGTTTGTTTTTACACTTTGTATGCGGTCATGTATGTATTTATATTTATGTTAAGTTGGAAACGAGAAATAATAAAAAGTGGCAGAGGAGAGAATAATTTATAGCACAGGTTTGAAGCCGGGCAACATGCGAATGGACTTAATTAGTTTTTTCTCTTTTTTTTTCGTGCGAGTGCTTCGACATTTTTTCTGCCGCCGTCGCCGTCCTGCGAGTATGGAAATGTGCGGCACGACGCACGGTGTGCGTGCGACTGAGAATATTTATATGTTAATGCTTTTAATGTTTATAATCTGCGGTAATCTTTCATAATACATCCCAAAAACTCGCATGCTATAATATAAAGCGCAGTCACATTGATTTTTTGATACTAAAATATATAATAACACTCTAATACTTAAAATAACTAAATATAATGAAACTTCTACGTAATTTCTGCCTGTTACCAGCCTCCAATTTTAACACGGGGCGGCATCAAGCCAATAAAATTACAGGTCTTCCTCATTGGATGCTCCGGGGATAAAATTCGTGCAGCGCACGCGTACTCTTACATTTTCATCCCCTTCGCAAAGATTCAACGAAACAGCATCCTGTGTCGTGCAGCTTCCTCGGCCAATAACTAACCTCGCCCTCGCAGGAAATAAGGGAAACGTAGTATATTGCGAAAATTGATTTTCAGAAAGGACGAGCGCGTGCGCATGTTGTACATTTTTTACCCAGCAATAAACATAATACAAGGTAAGCGTATTAGACGGTTGTTTGTTCAAATAAGACGAAACTATCAATTCGAAATATGGCCGCATAACCCCGCTAATCGGATTGTATTGAAAAGTAGAAAGAAGCCTTTCTTCATCACGCACGTCATGGTTTTTCCTTTGGTTTATACGTTGTTTTGTTCATTTCTTATACGTATGTTTAAATAACTCGTTTATGGAGATGTAGTTGCTCACGCAGACTATAAGAAAAAATAATTAGATAAGAATAGTTTGTTACAACAAATTGATAATTCTTTTTTTGTATGTATCTTGTTGCGTGTATCGCAAGAATTGGTTATCGCTTATAATTATTATAAAATGTTGCTGATGTTTCACATTAAGTTAATAATAAAACAAACGCTTTTAATAGAGGCGTTTATCAGGCGGTTGTTATCATGTTTACTGCGCTGGCGATGCCCCGACCCCGAAGACTTTTGCCCTCGATGTTACTATTTTAATCGCATCGTTGACGGACACGATGTTACATCCAACTGATTTCTTACACAACCGAATTATGTTTTAAAAATTAAACGTAACGAAAATGTTATGTTCTGATGTAAATAACTAAGTATCATCGCAATTTATTGACATTTGTTAATACAATTTGGAACTTTCAAGTGGAAATTCCTAACTTCTATTTTTTAAGTATTAATATGAACCAAAAATGTAGATAGTCATGTTACCCATTGACATATTTTTGGTGATTTTGTCATTTGTTTCTGGGGAATAAATGTGATTGGCATTACTCGCGTAGCCGGGAATTGACGATTTTTATCGTAATTGATCGTATTGCACTCTACAAATGTAGGCAACCAAGCATACATGCAATTCATTGAATTGCGACATAGTCTATGATTGCGACCATAGATTGCGACGACAAAATTTAGAATGTATTTTAAAATAATATATAACGTGGGACTTTTAATCTGTATAACAAGATAGTAGGAAAGTATTTAAAAAAAATTGAAAGCCAAACACTAAAACACTGAAATCCAGAACTGTGATTTATTTATTACTCAAATAAAATGTGAAATACTCTCTTCGCCTTAGTCCTAGTTGGAATGCGCCGGCGGCTTAGACCACTCGGCAATAAGAATCAAATGATCATAACCATGACCATCGAGAGCAGCAATAGCTTTGGCAGCATCATTCCTGAACTTGAAATGCACATAAGCAAAACCTTTACAAAGTCCAGTCTGCTTCTCCTTAGCCAAATACAACTTCTGAATTGGGCCAAACGGCCGTACTAACTCTTCCAGATCAGATTCAGTAGTAGAATCGCTCAAATTATTAATACGAATAGCGGTAGTATCATCACGACGCGGCATATTCGGCCCATCAGAACGCTTTCCTGCCCCTTCACGAAGACTTGGTGGCACATATTTGCTACCTGTGGGTTTTGATGGATCAGCTCCAGGCAAGCCACCTAATAAGAAAGATAAAATTAAGTTTCATAGACAAAATTAAATTATTAATATATTACCTGGTACATTTGGCTTAACATCTCCTGGTTTACTACCACCAGCCAATACAGTGTCCTTCCATGGACACTTGGATGTCCAATGGTCGCCTTGACAGTTCCTACACTTGACTACATTCTTGTCACCAAGTGCCTTAAGTTTTTCAATACCACCTTCATCTTCTTGTTTCTCTTCTTCTTTATTAGAAATGTACTGCATATAGACATCTTCAGCAACAATTGTGTTGGAAGGATTTGGTCCAGGCTTATCATTTTCAGATTCTCCAAACTTAGCCCAAGTTTTACGCTGGGCAATTGACTTAGACACAACACGTCGTTCAATTTTATATGTGCGGACGATCTTAATTTTCTTGTCGTCGTCATTGAATTTGTAGTCTGTGACAATTTTCATCCCATTTTCACGCACCTAGTGTAAGTTTTGATTGTAGCCAACACAAGTTAAACATATTGCATTATATCTAACTTACTTCAGTAGATGGTGGCAAACTTCCGCCCTCTAACTCGACCTCATCGGCCCAGCTGGACTTAATATCATCGGCTACCGGCATTTTTACTTATTAATTACCAAATATTAGCGAAAAGTGCGACAAAAACTATAAGCAAGTCGGAATCACGTTAAAAATTAACCTAAAAGGACCAAATATTTGACGCAAGTTGACGATTACAAGAAGATTTTAGTTATTTTCATTTTACACTAGAATCAATACTAAAACTAGCTAATAATATACACTACATTTCAAGGTTTTTTTTACAAGTTTTTTTTTTATATTTTAGTCGCAATTAAATTACTTTACTTCAAATTTTTGTTTGTTTTATTAATTTATTCGTTCTTTAAAATTAAATTATAATTAAAATTCATACAAATTAAGTAAAACATGAAAAAACCACTGTCTAAAAGCACTGGGTATAAAAATTACTTTTAAATCGTGTATCATCGTGCTTTCGTCGAGCTTTATCGACCTTACCATATGATTAGCGGGATAGCATTATTATTGTGATGGTTGTAGTCAACATGCGCTTAAAACTATAAAAACTAACGTGTATTTTGAAAAATCAATGTAAAATATCACTTCTTCTTGTAGTAATTGAAGTACCACTAGTGTCTACTAAAGTGGAAACGATATAAACATGGAGTTTTTAGCAAAAAAGGGGAAAACTGAAGGTAAGCTTTTCTATTAAGCATTCATTTGTTCTTATTACTCCAGAGTGTTCTAAAATTAGTTTAACTTATTGAATATAAGTCTATTCTATTGTTTCTTTATAAGTTTCCTTAAGTTTTATATAATTTGTGTTCTGTAATACTTTCGTACTATTATTATAATTATGCATCTTGTTTACCTTTTTCTTTTGTCAAAACTTGGTTGGCAACACTGGTCGTAATTGCACTTCATCACCTCCCACTCCTTTGTCCTTTTTTGAAGAACATTGAAGAACATCAAGAAACATGTCCCACGAGTTTTGAGGTTAAATTCATCAAAACACGAGAATAACGCAAAATTTAAGAAACATGTTGCGACGACAAGCACGTTTGAGGCGAGAATATTTATATAGAAAAACGGTAGAAGACCGTCAGAAAAGCATACAAGATAAAAAGAATCGTGTGAAAAACGCGTTAGAAGACAATGTTACTATCCATGGGGACTTGCAAGGAAAAGCTTTACATTATCAAAAGAAACTTGAATGGCAGGATGATGGACCTGACAAAGCAGTGCAAATAGGTAGGTTTAAATTTATTTATTACCAAAAATTAAGGGTATTATTAGTTAAATATTTTTAACTGCAACATAATTTGTAAATTACAAACAGTGTTTGTTTGGTTGCATACACTTATGATTTTTAAGATCACTTCAAATTTTAACTTATTTTTCTTGTTTTTATTAGGTGGTGAGAGTGGAGGTGCTTTTGCCAATTCCCAAGACGACGAATATCGCTATGCAGGTGTGGAAGATCCAAAAATTGTGATCACAACATCTCGAGATCCAAGCTCAAAACTCAAACAGTTTGTTAAAGAACTTCGTTTAATCTTTCCCAATGCACAAAGAATGAATCGTGGCAACTATGAAATGAAACAACTTATCCAAGCTTGCAGAGCCAATGATGTCACTGATTTCATTGTTGTTCATGAACATCGCGGTATTCCAGATGGTTTAGTTGTGTGTCATTTACCTTACGGACCGACGGCGTATTTCAATATGTCTGATGTAGTGATGCGCCACGACATCCCCGACATCGGTACCATGTCCGAGCAGTATCCACATCTGATATTCCACAACTTTAAAACTCCATTAGGAGAAAGGGCAATGTCTATTTTAAAATATTTATTTCCTGTGCCCAAAGAAGACTCCAAACGAGTCATGACATTTGCAAATCACGATGATTACATTAGTTTTCGTCATCATACTTACAAAAAAGTTGAAAAACAAATTGAAATGAGTGAAGTTGGACCTAGGTTTCAATTACGTTTGTACGAAATTAAACTCGGCACTCTTGATATTGCTGGTGCTGCTGATACTGAGTGGGTTTATAGACCATACATGAACACAACAATTAAAAGAAGATTTTTAAGCGATGAAGATGGTTGGAAACAAGAAGAATAAATTAAATTTTTGTCATAAAAATCATGTTATCTTTGACTTTCCCATTTCTACCTTCCTTTGTTTTATTTGCATGATTTTTTTTGTTTAGTTTAATTGTTTGTATTCTTTATTAGATTGTAATGTAACAGGCGTGTCGAGAAGTGGCCGTGTGCGTAAAAAGTCATCGAAATTGATGGATTTTGAATCTCCTGACGAAATTGAGAAGCCTAAACGACCGTCCCAACCCACCACACACAAGAAAGCTGATTTTGGAAATATTTCCCCGAAAAAAGTATGATTTTTCGAAAAAAAACAATAAAACTGTTTTTATAAATCAAACTTTTCTAGCATTTAGGTGACGACGACATGATGAAACCAGAGTACGACTACGATGACATGGTGAGTCAGGAAAGTGCGTCGGATTATGAACCTGAACCTTTCCATGAGGTGCAGATCCCATCCAGTGAATCCATGGACGAATCTCAGAGCGACATGGAAGAAGAACCTGTGCAAACCGGTTTTCGACGTATCGATCAATTGCCAGCACAAACAGTTTACTCAAGTCCTGCTGATAAATCACCGAAGAAAAGGCTCGTTATCAAGGATGGCAAAGTTGTCGCCAAACCAAAAACACCGAAAAAAGAAAAAGGTATAACTTACGTCATTTTGTAAATCGTAATTTTGACCATCACGATTTTATCTAGGAAAAGCAAAAATGACAGCGTATATGTTGTGGGCCCGTGAACAGCGCGCTAAGCTGGTGGTTGAAACACCAAAATTAGACTTTGCTTCCATATCAAAACGTCTGAGTGAGCTGTGGGCGTGTGTAAGTACTCGTGAAAAGGACGCATGGCAGCGCCGAGCTCATCGACTCAATTCGAAATTGCTACCCTTTGCTCCTGAACAACCAGAAGCTGGCCGAAGTAACAAGAAATTTATATCTAATACAAACACTCAACGCGGCGGCATTGGTGTAGGCGGTAAATTTGGAGGCGGCGGACACACTCAAATTGGATCTTACCAACTAGGTGTTCCGAGTGTTGGTAATACACTGTCACCAGAAAGTCCGAGATCTAAGGAAATGGCAAAACCGGGTATTAAACCTATAGATGTTGCCGCTCATCTTAAACTTTTGGGTGAAAGTTTGACTATTATTGGAGAACGTCTTAAGGAGCATGAAGTATGTCAAAATTATTGATTACACTCAATTAATGTTATTTTATATTCTGATATTTATTTTAGGGTCAGATAGCTGTATCCGGAAGTTTGTCAGTGTTGTTGGATTCTCTGCTTTGCGCGTTGGGTCCTTTGTTATGTTTGACTCAACAGGTTCCGGAATTGCAGGAAAATTGTTGTACACCGGAACAACTTACAAAAATAGTTGATAATGTTGCTTTTATTATGCCTGGCTTGTAATTTTTAGTGATTACACTTGTATTTTATTGTCATGTAATAATTTAAATAATTTGTATTTGTTTTTATCTTATTTACATTTATTCCTGTACAAGTGTTATTTCTGGTTTTTTTCTTATATAGAAAATTCTATGTTCAAACTTTACGCAAACACTGGTTGGATGTTGTGGAAGATACAAGTTACGTTGCACCAACCATAACTTCTGCGGCTGAGAGTCAACTATGCTTAATGTTTTTTTTGATAAAAATAATAAACCGGATAATGTCAATTATTTTGACGTATGACTGGTGACACTGCATGACACTGTCACAAATGTTGTTAGCGTTATTTTAATATATTAAACTTCTCTACGTGACATTCACTTCAATAGTATTTATTCCAAAATTATGTACGTTTACAATATGTAAATTTTTTGTTATAAATAATTCAGTATGAGTGGAATTCCGACTCGCGAACGAGGTGCAACCCGTAAGTTGTATTAAATAATTCCTAAGTAAAACAATAATAATTATTTTGTATTTAGAACCCGTCATTTACAAGCGTACAATGACAACGCGAGTTGAAAGCCCGGGGCAAAATTCTCGAGGTCAACGATACCCGTTGCGATCAGCAACTACTCTCGGGTGTTCCCCTAGCAAAGAACCCGCTACTGCATCCAATGTGCTAGCGCCATCCGGAATTCCTACTCGAACTGGCATACCTGCACCATGTACATCTATACCTGCACAGAGGCAAGGACCAGGTCCAGGGACGCTACGTTCAAATTTGAAACCGCCTTCACAGTCACGAATTCCTGAAAGAAGTAACGTTTCACGTTCTGCGATTCCTACAGCTTCAATGAGAAGCTTTGCAACAACGCAGAATGTACAAGGTCAAACTGATCCTAGACCAGTTCCGCAACCATCGGTGTCTGGTATGAAATTGAGAACACATAATCCTAGTCTCGGTGCTATTCCTAAAGCTAGGTCTAGGTCCGTTATTCAAAAAGAAGAAAGTAGACATGGTAGAACGTTGATGTCAAAAACAATTTCACAAACAATTACTGAGGGTAAACCAAACCAAGAGGAGTTTTATCAGACTGGTTCTGGTGCACAGAGAATAATTGAAAAGCAAAAATCGTTTGCGAATGCAATGAGAAAAGGAGGATCAAGTACGTTTTCTTTTAAGAAAAATCGTAATTCTGAGGCATCAATACAATCATTTCAAAGCTTTAATGATGAGAATGTGGCAGGAACAAATTCTAAACAACAAGAAGCTCAAGAATGGAATGAAGCACAAGCTACTATTTCTAAGTTAGAAAAAGAGTTGGAAGCTTCTTTGCTAGGAGAAGCAGCGTGTAAGCCTAAAACTCCATTAATAGGTACAGCTAGCAGGAAGACTGCAGTGTCGCCACCTATAATAATGACGAATAAAGGTCCAATACCAGTCAGAACACAAGTTATCTCAACTAAAAGCGTTACAAAACAACCGGGTAAGCCGGATATTATTGGTCGTGATGTGACAACCTTCGAAACTGTATCCCCTGATGTAGCAGAACGTACCCAAGTGATTTTGTCAAGATTATCTCCTCGTAACAAAGGAGCTCCTTCTCCGAAAAGAAAGGAAGCCGTTGTGGTTCAAAAAAAGGTCGCTATTGCTCCTGGTTACAAACAAACAATCAAAACAGTTACTTACGAGGGTGATCCTACGGATATTCGTAAGGTGTCGGTTTTACCTAGTCCCCAAGAAATTGCAAGAATGGTACGTGAAGAAACTGCTATTATTAACGAAACTTTAACTTTAAACATGCCTGACGTAAAACGAGTGAGTCCTAACACATATCCGCTTAGAAAAAAAGCTTTAGAGTACTCATTGGAAAATAAAATCGAAAAATTAGAGTCGCATAAGTTGTGTGTTTCTTGCGTTAACACTCCAGAAGATATTGAAGAAGCAACACCAGAAATAATTGCTGAAATGATGAACACAGAAGAACGTGGACTAACCATGAGTGATAATCCTGCTAATGTGTACAATTATCTTTTTTCAGCGGAAGCTTCAGCAGCACAACAAAATATTACAGTAAGTTCAGCAGCTGCCTACCCATTACATGATGTGGTAATCCCGACTCAAGTACCAAACATGTCAATGGACACTGCAAACGCGGAGGAGATTATTGACGTTACCATGCAAGCTGCGGAATCCGCAACATCAAGTAATGTTAAAGACGCGTCCTATGTGGCCATAGTGGGCGATAAACCATTACAATCATTGAACACTGCACGCAAAGGCAATAAAACTAAACGAAAACGAGTCACTTTGCTTGAAAAAGAACCACCACCATGGGGAGCTATTGAAGACGTCGCATCGGTGATCGATGTGATTGGTGCACCGTTAGCTGAAACCAGAGTAGTGCAAGAGGAAGCAGAGGAAATAGTTGATCCTATGGTTGAAGGTATTGAATATCTTTTACAAATGCAAGCACCACAACACTATTCACAAGTCCAGATGAGAGGCTCTCAAAAACCAGATTGGTTTCCAGGTATATTGAAAGATTCTGATTAATATAGGTTATGAATTTTGGATTTTTAGGTTATGTGATGGCGTTTCCTAACTTACCAAATCTAATCGGAGTGGCCAAATCACCAAGTGAAGTGTTTGCCAACGCTTGGAAAGCAACACAGCCAGATATTTTCAATGACGACAATGTGTTTATAATTTAAATTTTCAATAACCTAATTAAATATAACAAGTCAACAAATAAAGAACCAAAGTAACAAGTCGTGTTTGGATAAATCGTTAGACGACCAACCACGTCAACGTCTATTTATCATTTATTATTCTAGTTTCACTTTACGGATGTTTCGTATAATTATTATCTGAACACTAATTTGATGCTAAGGATTTTATGTCCATGAATATTCTTTTATACATACATAGCTTTTGCACAGGTAGTTATGTTACAACAGTAGGAGGAGGTAGACCAACCCTGTATTGATATGTTCTTCAAAGAACACGATCACGCCATAAACCAAATCGAACACAATTATTGGTTTTACAAGCCTTTGTTATAGAAAAGAGTCTTGGGAACATTGTCACCGTAGTTCTTCTTAATTTCTTCCTGTAGCGAAGTTTCAAGTTTATCGAATGAGATTTCTGCTTTTTGTTTAAACGCAGCGCACGCTAAGGGTGTGGCGAAGACTAGGAAGAAACCTACGATACCAAGTTGCATAGGCAGATTGGCCCAACGACGTGCTTTGAACAATCCTTGATTTTCAAAGTGTTGCATTACGAATGGTGTTAATATCATGCCGGGGGACGCCATAACGACTCTGCTGAAAATGACTTGACAAATACCACTGCGCGCCGCTGCTGTAGATTGACCCATACGGTTATCATTCTCGTCAAAGACTGGTGTACCTTCAGTGATTTCCTGCATGCGCATACAGGGAATATTGATAGCGTTAGCAGCGACTACGGCGATAAAGGGAACGAAACGTCCTGCGATTGGTGGTAATTTTTTTGCGTATTGGTTAAGTGTCATGGCCGTACCCACGGCACCAGATGTCGCAAGCACATAAGATGTGCCTAATTGCCTAGAATTAAAAACAACAAAATTATTACTTAACAACAACACGACTACATGATCGTATAATATTGATACAGAAATGCAAGACCGTTATTGACATTCTACATTCATAACAAACAGGTTTTTACTTGTTTGGAAGTGAAACATTAACTTTTACAATTGGTATGTCCAACTCGTTTTTTATATTAAATCATTAAAAGCCATTCAGTTGCCATGATATTTTTTGTAAAAACTAACAGATCAAAGCAAAAGTAGCTTAAAAGTGAGGTTATATTTGAGGTTAATTTTTCAAAACTCGCAAAATAAAAGATTATGTTATTGTTAACCTAAATTGAGTTAAATACACGTTAAAATGTAATTGTAATTAAAAGTTAAGGTTAGATTAGTCATTAAATATCAAATTTTATGACACTTTTTAGGTTAAGGTAAACGTTGTATGTTAAAATTTAAATTAGTGACTCAAATTTGAGTTTGAACGTGTGCAATATCAAAAATACTAATTAGTGAGTGACGTTGTTTGCAAGTATGTTAATGTAATACATTATTACTAGTTCGTTTACTCATTAAATGCTTTTAGTGATAAAACGCATATCCATCAAAAAATAGTTTAATGTTTGTCATTACTCACTACTCAATATGTAGTACATTCCCAGTTATTTATGTACATGCAAATTCCGTATGCACTCATTAAATATGTTTTGTTTGTTGTTCTAAAACATTATCCTGTATCGTAAAATCCATCAACTATAACTCAAAGTTCATCGAAACGATTCGTAACTAACACTTTTTACGAGTTTTACGCGTTCTTACGTAACACAAAACGGTCTTGAACCATTGGCTCTAACTACAATCAACTTACTTTGGTGAGATTGCAGCATCGCCACTGCGATTGGTATAATTTACGACCGCATTGAATGTCTGATTAAACCATTGCCAGAAAATCACTGCGGAATTGGTTTTATAGAAGGTCATCATGCCACCGGTAATCATCATATTCATCGGCACCTGCGCGGCCATCCTTCCAATCACAAATTGCTTCTCCCCAGTATCGGGGTGGAACGCCGAATCGTAAACGTATTTGTGTCGCCATAATTCATCAACAGTGATTTTTTCTTTTAAGGTATTATTTCTACAAAAAAAAAACATAAGTTTGACTAATGAATAACAAACATATTTAAAGTCTTACCTAAAATCGGTAACAACCTGCTTCGCTTTTTCTAAATTAGCGTCGCTTTGAAGACAATTTAATGGATTTGTCACCATGAAGAAGTGCTTCGCACGGCCGGTATACGTACTCTGGTCATATCTTGGTTCATTGATGTTAAGAGTATTCAAATCCTCCTGCTTGTTCGGCATTGTTAAAATATAAATCTAACTGTTTCGTAAGTTTCGTTTTAGTTTCTCTTCTCTTCGCATTCGTACCAACGAAGATGAAGGCGACTGTTATTCGACTCCGGGCTCAGTCGTATGCGTAGTTTTATTTTCACGTTCTCGCGCGATTCCTGCGACCGTACTCGCTTAGCGAAAGTATAATAACTGATAATTTATGTTAACTAATAGCAATACATATGTTACGTCGAATAACATACACATTCGGCGAGAAATCGGCGTTAACTTACGAAGCTTTACCGAGGATTTGTATTTATTTGTGTGAGCAGCGTGCTGTTATCGATGTGCCAAGGCGATCGTTTTTTATTGTCTTGATATTGTATAACGCTTGATAAACTTGCCATCAGAGATTATCGCGAGACGCTCCGGTTTCTGTACGCTCGTTTGTGCACTCCTTGCATTGCTACTTTAGACCGAAATTCAAAACTGAAGCGCAATCGATAATTCGACCACGCGTTAGAGGTAAAGCGCCGGCGCAAAATCTACCAATTATCTAAATTTACAAAAATTTCTTAAAATGTGAACTAAAAATTTTATCTCACACACACACAAGGTAATCTTATCTATTTAATATTTGATCATTGAGCAAAAAAGTATGAAATTATTGATTTTTTAACCTTTCAATGTCAAGTTATTTGAATAACTTTAAAGTATGCTAGCGACATCTGTGTTTCAAAAACTGAACAGAGTGTAAATTGTCATTTTTTTTATTAAATACTTTTATAAATTGGTAAAAATGTATGTAAAATAATAATCACACTACTGCACACAACGTGAACAAAGCGTGACTTGATCTTGCAATGAAATTATAAACCCTTGTTGTAATACAAAGTCTCAGGAACATAACTGCCCTCGTTTCCTCTAATTTCTTCCTGTAGGGATGTTTCTAATTGGTTAAAATTGATTTCCGCGGTTTGTTTGAAGATGGCGCACCCCAAGGGCGTACCAATAATTAAAAGAATGCCTATCACCCCAATTTGTACTGGAACATTAAGCCACGTACGATTTATGAACATGCCTCGTCTTTCGAAGTGTTGCATAATAAAAGGCGTTACCAACATGCTCGGTGCCGCCATTGCAAGACGGCTAACATAAACTTGAGAAATACCAGTACGAGCTGCTTTGCTAGACAAACCCATACGTTTGTTTTCAGCGTTGAAAACGGGGGTACCATTAGTGATTTCTCCCATACGCATCATTGGAATGTTGATGGAATTTGCAGCTACCACGGCGAAGAATGGCACGAACCGACCGGCAATTGGTGGTAAACGTTTGGCGTATCTGTTAAGCGTCATGGCTGTTGTTACCGCACCGGTGGTTGCACAAAGATACGAAGTCAGCAATTGCCTAACATACAAATTATAAATTTATGAGAAACATAACCTTGAAAATATTTTTCAAGCAGATTTAATCTGTCTTAACCTCACCCTGTTGATATTGCTGCATCCCCACTTCGATTTGTGTAGTTCACCAACGCGTTGAACGTTTGATTGAGCCACTGCCAGAAGATGACCGCTTTGTTACTTCTGTAGAACGACATCATACCGCCGGTAATCATCATATTCATTGGTACCTGCGCCGCCATTCTTCCGATTATAATTTGTTTCTCCCCCGTGTCGGGGTGGAAAGCAGAATCGTGGAGGTATTTCGCCCTCCATAACTCATCCACGGATATATCTTTCAGCTGATTGTTTCTGTAAACATTGATAACTAAATTCTGTTATTCTTCAATATAACTGATCAAATATTACCTGAAGTCGGTTACAATTCGTTTCGCATTTGTTAATTCCGCATCACTTGCTAAGACATTTAACGGGTTGGTCACTTTTATGAAGTGCTTCGCACGGCCAATGTAAGTTTTTTGGCTGTACCTCGGTTCGTCGATGTTGAGGGTCTCTAAATGTTCTTGTTTGTCTGACATTGTGTTGAAGTTAATGGAAAGTTTTAGTGCGAATTGGAAACTGCCATTCTAAAATAAAATAATCATACCAAAAAATTAAAATATATAAATATATTTACAAAACAGAATAAAATTTTCAAAATAAAAATAGTTTTTCAATATTTAATAGTTTTAATAATTACCTAAGCAGATAATATATCTTGTTTTAGAGCGCAAGGGCGGTAAGATGTTTTCACGTAGCAGATTACGATGAAAATATTTATAAAACTTTCCTTAATAGCTTGGAGTTCTTTGCTCTAAAATGGGGTTTAAAATTAGACGTGCGACATTTTGTGATAACAAATCTTTTTTGATTTGTTTCAATTGCTTGCTATTGACATCTATGGTGACAAAATTTAACACAGGACGGACACCAATGTTTGTCAATACAGTGATCCTACATTATAGTTTCTGAAACTTTAAAAGTTTTCATTTGTTGATTAAAATACAGTATAAGATAAATATTTTTTTATTTGTTTATATATTTATTAATAGCATTATGCACATGAATTTATAATAATATTTATTGTGAGTAATTGAATCAATCAAATTAAATAATACGAGTTATTTGATGTACACTGTATGTTTATAAAACAATATAAACAGAGACCGAAACATACCGAAACGGACCGAGTGGCACCGACGTCCACTTCGACGATCACAGACCAATCACAGACGACCTTATATGCTTCCATATGCTTCGTAGCGCTTCGTGCTCACTTTGCGTGGTTGCAGTTGCCTAACTTACGACCCTACATGTAAATCAAATGCACACAAAATGTTACCTTGGGAGGCTTGGTTAGTTGTGGTTAGTTGTTAATAGGTGTCGCGTCGATTTACTATTAGTGTTTTACAGTGTTTTATGAGCAAAAGTGTCTTTTATTGTCAGAAGAAAAACAGCTGTGCGGTTAGGTGCAGTTGTCGTCGACGCGTCGGCGTCGTCGTGCGTTGGTTTGGCATAGTTAGCGCGGCGTCTCGTGAATGAAACTCGTTTGCGAATCCTCCGGTTCCGGTGCACATTTCATCATTCATTGTTTTATTGATTAGCCGGAGGAGGCCGCATGCCAGCACACAAGACAAGCAGTGGGCGCACCGTTTGCTGTGATTAACTTAAGAGTAAACTCATTATCTAGCTGATTGGATAGGAAACGGAGGATACATCTCAGGACAATTAAAATGTAAGCTTCCTGTGTTAACTCTGCAATCATTTAAAATTAAAAATCGTATGTAGTATTTTCGAACAAGGCACAAGTTGTGGTGTGAATGTGATAAATTATCATTTGTTTGATGTTTTTTTGCTGGTGATTTATTTACACATTACATATTATTTGAAGCATTAAAACTTGGAAACGTTTGTGATGTTTATTTTATTTTTATACCTGCGTAATATGCAACGCATTGGCGGGCGTTGTGAGCAAAGTTTCGAATGTTTTGCACATTAAAGTCGACGTTTTGTGTACATTCGTCGGCGTGTTGCATCACGCATAAAATGTAATTAATGGGCGTCGGATCGGGCATGCGAACTGAGAAATGTTCAAGTTGTTTGATTATTACGTGCGCCAACCTGAGTGCTATAAATACCAGGAATTAAATCGATACCGAAATTTGGCGCTTTAAACATTCCCTCAAAATATGAAATAATACTTGTTGAACAATATTATCAGCATTGATTTGATTTGACAGGATTTTGATTAGTATGTAAATGTTTATTTTGAGTGAGGAAAAGTGTTCCGGTCGAGTTCAGCTTCAGGTTCGATTATTTACGTTGCCGAGTGAGACATTAGCGACATCGGGGCAATCATCAAGTGGCGAGGCGATTGAACGCCGTTCAAGTAAATATTTATGCGGAGAGCGAGCGTATAGTTTACACACTTCGATTGATCTCCGATCGAAACCAGGCGCGATTGAGCGATTATTTACGTTCGTAGCCTGTCTTTCTTGATGGGATTTACGGATCGTTAAGATTATCAGACGATTTGTGTCGAATTTTCAATGAAATTTTGTTCAATATTAAATACTAGTCGTTTTTACTGTTGCTTTGTCTGATATTGCATGTGCTGTCAAACAACTGTCAAAATTTTATGTCACGTGATATCATGGCTAGTTACAGCTTGTCATGACTGTTGATTAATAGTTGTCAGTTAGTTCTAAATGTAAACGATTAGTTACAAATGATTTAATTGTTGGGGAAACTTCGGGCGTACGTATGCTTTAAATTTAAACGTACTCAACGCCTATTAGATCGGAAATTTTCAAAGTTTAAAATTGGTTTATATGCTTTTGATGTTTTTTTTTAAGATTCATGATATATTGCACTGACGTGTTTAATAACGCGACGCTTGGCGGTCGAATTAATAACTAAAAAAGTTAATGTTACCTGGGGGAGCTGAGAACCAATGAAATCTTTTGTTTTTGATAATTTGGTCGATGATTTGGAAAGTTTAGCAATTTCATTTTTGCTTTTATCGAAAACTGCCGATCAAAAGGATTTGTGAAAAAATGTTTAGTGTTCCCAAAGTTCGCGGCTGTTTTAAAAACAATTGTTTCCAGTAAGTGTTCCCATGTGTGGTTGATGTGTGTGCAGTTTGCGCATTGCGGCCATTTGGCATGTACGACATTTTAATTAGACACGCGCGTATAAAAAACAGCGAAAAATAAAAATAAATAAACCCGCCGCGGAGAGTTCGATTGCGGTTGGCCCAGCGAAAAATTTTATTTTCGTGTTTCCTGTTTTCGTGCGCTGTTGGAGAGCGACGCGCGGTTAATTTACAATCGAGCGTCGGCTTTCGTTTGTATCGCGTTTGTTGCGCGTTTCATTAGCGTATATTAATAGCCCTTCTCAAAGGAAAAAAAAGCGCGCGCGCCCGAGCTCCGTGGACAACCGTCCGCGCAATATAAAATTATATATCGCGAATTTATTGCGCGTGTACGCGTGACAATTTTGGCGCGACGAAGCCGCGGCAAAGCGTCGTCAGTCGTTTTGCAATATCCTCGGCGGTGGCAACGATAACGAATTCAGCGATATCGTGGCAATTCATCAGCAGGCACGTATTGTTATTTTGAGTGGTGAGCGTTGCTTGAGTGTGCGAACCCAACCCTGACGTTTGTTGTGGCATTGAAATTGATGCGGTTGTTTTGATTCCGCAGCCACCAAGCGAAAAGACATGGTTCTATGGAACGTCTGCGTGATACGAACGGCGACTGCGGTGGAGGCGGTGGCGTGGAGGCCGTACTAGACATCAGTCGTGCGCTCACGCCATCTGACGGCGGATATGCGTTGGCGAAGAGAAAGGTGGCGCGTCGTCGCTGGGCCATCTTAGCAAAGGCACTCAAGGTGGGTCCATTCACCATTCACCAATCACATACGAATATATTAAACATGACACGCCCTTTCTACAAACTCCCTCCGCCTTTTGAGCCCTCACGTTCTGCTCGCGTTTGCAGAGTCCCACCGGCAGTGAGCCGTCCAGCCCCACCGATGAGTGCTCCGTGCGACGAATTTCGTCTTTTATGCTGCTCACCACTCGTCGACTGAGCGATGAAGTTCATGCGCGTTCTGACGACCCTGCTGTCCTGTTGCAAGCGCAGCGTCGCACCTGGTATCGTTACGCGATGACCATTGGCGAACAGGAGTTTTTCGTTTTGGTAGGCCATCGCATGCGTACTTTCTCCGCTGAGGATCTGATGGGGTTTAACAACACGGGCAACGTGTGCATTTGGCCGTCGGAAGAAACGCTCACTTACTATCTGGGTGCCAACTTACATCTAGTGCACGATAAGCGTGTGTTAGAATTAGGCGGAGGAATGTCTTGCCTTGCTGGTTTAGTTAGCGCCAAATACGGAAATGCACGGCGGGTACATGTAACCGACGGTAACAAAGCGTCTGTAGAAAATGTTTTAGTCAGTCTGGCTTGCAATGAATTGGCATGCCCAGTAGAGTGCAGCGTTTTGAAATGGGGGCGTGGCGCAGCTGCTCCCGCCTCGTACGATCTGGTACTGTGCGCTGATTGCCTGTTCTTTGACGACGCTCGTACTGATCTTATCCACACCCTATGGGAGTGTTTAGCTCCCGAAGGCGTGGCTTTGGTCATGGCACCCCGACGTGGTAAAACCCTGGCAAGTTTTAGTGCGCAATGTGCTCGGCGTGGATTTCAATGCCGCGAATTTGTCAACTACAACCGCACCGTGTGGGAGAAACACTTGCTGCTGCTTGCGAATTGTGATTACGACGACAACATTCACTATCCTATACTATTAGAATTGACCAAAGAGTAAAAGTGACCTTAGCAAATACATAAATATAAATTTACAAGAGTACTGCGAGTCTAGAGATATCATGTTATCAAAATTATCAAGCTGTTTGAGCTCATATCATATTTAATTCGACGCACGTGCGATGTGTCCGTTGAACTCTTTATACCTTTAATGTTATTAACGAATTTGCGTCCTCTAGTCATGCGTTCAACGCGAAGATAGGAACGATATTGTTGGTTATCTCGATGTAGATTTTAGTCGCGACTCGCAAACGTTTTGCGAGGGAAACCTTTTAATGGAAGATTACGAAACCTTTCAACCTAGTCTATTGTAAATTATATATCGTTGACTTTTATGTATCTTGTCTGTGATAATTAATACCAATTTCAAATAACCTACATAACAAATAGCTAATTATACCAAAGAGATTAGTAAAAAGAAGAAACAAACAGTTGAATGCTCAGATTTACTCTAACGGCAGATTTAATATAATAAATAAACAAATATTTATAAACTATTTATTGCGATGTGAACACTCGATGAAAGCCAGAAGGTCCAAGCTGTGTTGCAGGCGTGCTGCTTGCTGTGCAAGGCCTACAAGCATCAGGTGCCCCTAAAAATAGGTTCGGCTCGTTCCCATAGCGTGTGCGCGCGCGATTGAGCAATAAAAACGCACGCGAATGTTTGGACTTTTTTGGGAATAACATGCGGAGCACGAACGAATGCTCAATACTTTTTGTGGAACCTTGGTAGCTAAAACGGTTTCTATGTTTCGTCGTTGTTTTGCACTTCAAGTTAAGAATTGTATACTCGTCGTTTACGAATTTATCTCTGTTTGAAGTTTACATATCTGTCAAGGTGGAAACTTGTACTTCATCTATGTCATGTTCAAAATGTTTGAAAATGTTTTACCTTTTCGTCCGTTGAAAAAATAAACAAACTCAAGAATGATAATGCTTTCTTACACGCTAAATTATTGATTTCATAACTTGTGCTCGTTTCGAATGTGTGAATTATTTATTATTTAGGGTTTTCCACACTTTACGTTTCAGGGCGGACTATTGGAAATCGAATGCCAAGAAGTACTGCGACTTTTGCAAGTGTTGGATAACGGATAATAAGCCAGTAAGTAAAATTACAATTATTTGATATAGATGGCAGGTGTAGGTGACATGAAACGGAAGTGACGAACACTCTAGTAATAGCTACGACCTTGGTTGTACACCTGTTAATGATATTTTTGCTCATCTAATTATTCCTCAAATAATTTATACCATAGAGTTTCTAGATTACTTGATTTGATTGATCATAACTACAACCTAGTTCATTACTTAGTTAAGTTCGACTGTATATACGTTTTAACCTAAAAATATTTGTGTATTAGAGTGTAGAATTTCACGAAAAGGGACGTCGACATCAAGAAAATGTTGCAAAACGTTTAAAACAAATCACACGTAACAACACAAAGCTCGAACATGATAGCGCTAAGATTGACTCCTACATGGCCAAGATGGAGGCGGCCGCCATGGAAGCTTATAGAAAAGATGTGGAAAACAACGCAGATTTAACCTCAAAAGCCATCAACAAACGTTTACAGGACGAGAATCTTGAATTGGCCGGTTCTAGTTCTGAAGGAGGAAAAAAGGTATGGCGGGAATCAAAATCAGAGAAGGGTACCTACTATTGGAATATTATAACGAATGGTATGTAAATAATATCATAAATCCATTAAATAATTGATAAATCTATATTGCATTAACAAATAATTATAGAATCAGTGTGGGAACCTCCAAAGGAAGGATTTTTATCAATTAAAGACCAAAAGGAATTAGAAGATTTGGAACAATCGAAAACTTGGAAGGAATACAACAAGAAAGTAATAACTAATACAAGGTTACAAGCACAGGAAGATAAAAAACAATCCGAAGAAGAACGGTCTCGGTTGGCACGTGAAAAGTTAAAAGAACGACGAGTTGAGCCTGTAGTACCTGTTGTTGCTGCTCCAATTTTAGAGCAAGGGAAAACAAATCCTTACGGTCGATGGCAAACTGTACAAGTTACGTAAGTTATAAATGAACATGAATTGTTCAAGAATTTATTTCTATTTTTTTTATTTAATGTTTAGGGAATGTATAGTAAAACCGGCTGCAGCGGAAGAAATACCTTTACCGGAAGTACCTGAAGAAGCTCCACCCCTTAAAGTATTTAAAGAAAAGACTGTAGAAGCGTTGTCTGACATTAGTGGAAGTACGCAATTCAAGAAACGAAAACATAAAGGTGGCAATCAGCGGAATACACGCACCAGAGTAGATGATGATTGATTTATAATTCATTATGTTAACAATATTAATATTTGTTATATGTAATTATAAATAATAAACACTCTGTATATTTTTTTAATTCGAAATGAATGTTTTACGTTGGTACTCCTGCTAGTTTTCTTCCCACACCACCACTACTACGACATAACCTAGAAATTCGTGACTTCACGTGTTTTTCAAACTTTCAAACACTAACAAAACTTAATTTGTTTTCAAAATTTTCTGAAGAAATGGCAGGTCCACCGAAGAAGAAAGCTGTTGTTGTTGAGGATGGTAGTGCTTCGTCATCGGACGAAAGCGATTCAGAAAATTATACTGGTCAACAGGTTAGATTTTAGTTTAAAATTAAATTTATGTGTGTAATGTTATGTTTTGTTTAGGAAATTCAAACCGATTTTGAAGGCAGAAACCCTGAAGGCCAAGATTTTCATGGCATCAAACAATTGTTACACCAGTTGTTTTTAAAAGCACATATTAATATTTCTGAAATGAGTGATTTGTTAATCGCACAAACTGGAGTAGGCAGTGTGCTAAAACAAAGCATGGATGAGGATGAAGATGACGATGAAGAAGATGATTGTACAATGAGTGACGCACTTGATGTATTTGGTATTACATCTGTTATAAATTTAACTAAAAATAAGGTAATTACAGTGCATAAAAGCAATAACAGAATTTTATCTAATGTGTTGCAATATTGTTTTCATGTAGGATTCAAGTTGTGTACAAGAATTCACTGAACTTCTCAAAGAACTTTCACAGAAACATGCTCCTAATAATGTGCAAGCAGAAATCATCAATATAATTAAAAGCAAGAAAAAACTTGGATTATTAATTAATGAAAGATTTGTGAATATTCCTGCAAAGATTTCAGATCCTTTACTTTCATCATTACTTGATGAGTTGGATCGTATTAAGAAGAAAGATGTCTCTTATGATTTTGATTATTTCTTTATGATTTGCAAATTCCACAAAGAAAAAGGAAACAATGAAGAGGTGTTGTTTGCTAATGCAGAGGAAGAATTATTTGCTAATTCAGCAAAATGCACATTTGAATTTAATGTGCAGAATGAAAGTGACTCAACAGTGTCTGGCAAATGGTCAGAGAATGATGTTGAATTGATTCCTTACAGAAAAGTCTTACTTTTTGATGCTAACAAACTTGCCTCTATTATTCAACAGGTTAAAGTTTTTGTTAATTGATTGTTTTCCTAATGTTTATATATTGTAAGATTAAAACTATTAAAGTGATTTAATATTTTCAAAAAAATTTGTTTTATTTTATGATTATGTAGTAAAGTATTTAACTACAATATGATGATGATGTTGGATATATAAAAGAAATATTGCTTTTTTATTAACTGTTCTACTAAATTATCCCTTCAAGAAATTAAAAATACATTTTCAATGACTCTCATAACCTCAAACAGTGCTGCCAAAAAATTTCTAGACTTGACCTAGATCGATCAGTTTCAGATAAAATTACTTGGGCAATTCTTTGATCGTAACATCTTTTTTTTTTTAATTTTATACAACACAAATTTATAATTTGGTGTAAATATTAATAACAATGTCACTACCGTTCTTTAAAACAATTTTGATTTCAATTGTTTATGTAATAAATTATCATAAATTAACATTTTCCACAAAAACGTACTTGTTCCAGAAATCTTTTTATAGAAAACCGTAAAAATTTCTCCATTTGTAAATATTTGCCAACGACCTGTGTGCCATGTCAAGCGAAAATATTGAATATTGGCGAGCGGACAAACAAGCAACGAATGTATTTAAGGATATCGCTCACGAATTCATTGTCGCAACTCGAGTACCGTTCTTCGCGTTTCACGACAACATAATCGGTCAAAAAGACCGTTCATTATCCCGCTTTTGTCGCACACGACGACAGTTAGCCACAAGTTTTCTCAACGGAAAGTACACTCAATAGTTTTAATTGTTAACTACGTTAAAACAAAGTTTAAATTGCCAGATCATTTCAAAATGAAACACAAAATTACCTATTTTTTAATTTATTGTTTATCAATAGGTAAGTCAAATTTAACGTGTTAATAAATTAAGCTTTAATATTTATTCGTAGGAGTTGCAACATGTCAAATTATGTCATTTCTTTCGAATCCCGCGGCGGCAATTAAAGAAGAACTTTTACTACATAACTCTAGTTTAGCTAACCGAACAAATCGTGATTGCACATGGCGACCAGTTGATATGAAAACAATTTGTCCGGATGAAGATGTCAAAACAATTTTGTATTCACCTGATGGAAAACGGGAATTAGTTGATCCAATGCAAGACGATTGGTTGCGACAGTCGTCGTATGATTCTAACAAAGAAGACATTTTATTAATACATGGTTATGCTGGTGGAGATGATACATTACCAATTGCAGTTTTACGAGACGGTTAGTAGTGATAACAACAGTAAAGTTGGTTATGTCAAACAATTCTAACCTCAAATATTTCGTAGCTTATATCAAAAACGGAAGTTATAATGTATGGATGCTAGATTGGGGTGCATTGTGTCAACCCCCATGTTATCCTGCTGCTGTACATAACATCAAAGCAGTAGCAAAGTGTACAGGAGATTTGCTGATGACTTTACGCAGGGCTGGATTGCGAACAGATAAATTGACTTGCGTAGGACATTCTTTAGGTATTTAGTTCTTTTACCAGAATTTAATTATGATTTAAACAAATCATTTTTTTAAGGAGCTCATACATGTGGTTTAATTTCTAAACACGTTCAGTTTCGAATGCATCGGATTGTAGCGTTGGATCCAGCGCGCCCTCTACTGGCGGCTTCTAGTCGTTTGAGTAGCGGTGACGCTGGTGCTGTACACGTGATACATACAAATGCTGGCCATTATGGTGAAGCAGGAAGATCGGGACATGTTGATTTTTGTATTAATGGTGGAAGAACACAACCGTATTGTGAAAATGCCGGATGTAATTATTAATTATCATTTATCAAGTAATAAACGAAAACGGTTTACTAATAAATTAACTTTGTTTTTTAGTTGATGTTAATTTATGTAGTCATGTATGGGCGATTTGCTATATGGCGGAAAGTCTTCATCCGTCTTTAGTGCGCAAAGCTGAGCCATGTTCACGAAGATGTCCGACTGGTCCAAGGCCGGGACATCGCATTGGTATTCCAATTTTATTAGGACAATTTACTCCACTTACGTACGTTGTTAGACGTTTTAATTAATATTTAATTAATTAATTAATTATGTAACCAGAAAATCAATGTGTTGTTTTCTAGAATGTCCGGTTCATATTGTGCCTACATAGATGAACCGCCATATTGCCCAAAAAAAATCGGAGACATTGGGGACGTCAGATGTTGTTTACAACCGCCGGACTATGAAGTTACTGAAAATGTGGATGAAGTCATTGAAAATGAAACATAAAATATATAATAACCAGTATTATATTAACGTTAAGAACGCATTTATAAATAAATGATAAAATCTACGATTGGAGCAGATTTTTATTTAAAAGGAAAAAAAGAATAGGTTGTTATTTCTAATTTTTTAAAGATTGGTGTTTTTTTCTTAGTTTTCTATTCTTTAACTCTAAAAAAACAAAATAATTCTACCGAAGGCGGGTATTGAACACTGGCCGCCTGGGTGACAAGCGCAGCCCTTACACAATACGCCATTCAGCTTACCTTTCGACCCCAGTAAACAAATGTCTATATAAGTAACAAAATCAAAATTCAATACTTTAATCATCCGAATAAATCAATTAGAATTAATCCTGGTTATGAAGTCATCATTATCAATAATACAATAATCGAGTTCGTAAATCAAGCGCGTTTGATTTACCTATTACTTAATTACATAACGCATTGATGTTTTGGTTCAAACACGACAATGAAATTGACAAGACAAACGATTAAGTAATATAAATTTCTTTGTCACAAGGACGTCCATCCATATCATTGTAAACCAAAATTTAATTGTAATTTGCAGCGCGTATTGAATATGTATATCACCGCTTTCTATTTAGATCATCGTCAGCAAGCTTCGGCGGCACGTACGCCGACACTTCTTTCATTGTTTTCTTAGGTTTTTTGTTGTCGGCATGCGTGCAGCAGCACACATCATAGCAAGTAATAACCAGCGACGGTTTACACCAAAGTACCGTAAAATTAATTTTATTGATTTTAGCCGGCGGTGAAAAATCACATCTTGCACGAAACAAACCTGTTCAATCACACAACCGCTGAAGATTCCCTCTTCGTATTTCGACACTATTTTTTTAAATTACAAATTATTACAACCGTTATTATTATTCGGATATATTTTCGTTTCGTACCTCGCGGTGCGTTTAGTGTTTGTTGTAAACTCAAAGAAGAAAACATCTAACTTTTCTGTGATTAAGTGGCTGTGGCTTGTGATGAACCAAAAATGTATCAAACTAATGTTAGTCCAATTATTTGGTATATAATTATGACGTGTAAGTGTGACAACTTTTAATAACTTAATTTTAATATTATTAATAAATAAATTTTAGTTATTGTTAGTTGTGATGGTTATGTTTGGAACATTGGTGATTGTGCTGTTTATTACGACGAGCCCTGTACGAAAACGGTGGTGGAGTTTCGTTTATATACCCACGAAAATGGACGTGCGTCCGTGTCTATTTTAAATCCATTTAAACCCGCAACAATGCCACGGTCGTTGAAAACAAACCATAACCTCAATAACCTCAAAATTCTTATTCATGGTTATGGCGGTTTAGGTATTGATTATGCGATTAAAAACGTTACAGCCGCGTATAAACAAGCAAAAATTCCAGTGATTATAGGTATTAAAGTGTGTTGGTTACAAAACAAATGAATTACTTAAACAAAATACCTTTTAACCTAACTTTTTAACTTACAAACCAAAATTTTAGTTGATTGGAGTACAATAGCTACAATTCCTTGCTATCCTACAGCGTTCTTCAACACGTGGCATGTTGGTCAGTGCACCGCCATTTTATCTGTTAGTTTAGCAAAGGTAGGCATTCCGCCGAGCAAGGTACACGTGATTGGATTCAGTTTAGGTGCACACATTGCTAGTTTTGCTAGTAATCAATTACAAAAAACGTTGGGTACTCCCTATAATCGCATTACAGGTGAGTTAATTCAACTATTACAATATATTTACAATAATTCACATTAATCACGTTTTAATTTAATTCTAATTAAATATAATTAACAAAAAGTTAATATGCCTCCTGTGAGGTTTGAACTCACGACCCCTGGTTTACGAGACCAGTGCTCTACCACTGAGCTAAAGAGGCCTGCTGTCGGGGTGCTTTTCTAAACACAAATAACTAACAAATTCTTTTTAAAAATATATAATTAGTGTAATTATTAAATTAAATTACTCACATATTGATTATTTAAAGGTTTGGATCCTGCGTTACCATTTTTTGCCACTTTAGTAAACGAATGGAAATTAGATCCGACCGATGCACCATTTGTAGACGTTATTCACACCAGCGCAGGATCTTTTGGAAAATTGGAAGCTCTCGGCCATGTTGATTTTTATATCAACGGAGGTGCCATGCAACCAAACTGTGTTCACGCCAATTGTACGTATGATAAACAACATCAAATTCGTTTGTTTTTGTTTTTTTTGCATAGTGTAGGAAGGCTATGAAAAACAAAACACGTCAATTGTTTTGTCATAACTTTCTTGATTTTTATCAAATCAATTTATTTTACATAGGCATACAATAAAACTAACTAAACTATTTTCAAAAATTTATCCTGATTAGATCCGCAACTGTGCAGTCACGTAATGGCCGGCACTTATTACGCCAGCACGATACGCAACAAAAAGCTCTTTGGCTACGCGTGCCAAAGCATTTTACACTATTCGCTCGGTTTCTGCGATTTCGGAAATGCGACCGGCATTTTGATGGGAGAGCACGTCAGTCGCAAGTAATAAATTTAAATTACATCTAAATACATTAATTAACCTACAACTACAATACATTACATAAAAATCATTTGGTATTCCAGATCTCGAGGCATTTACTTCGTAGAAACGAGTAATCCATTACGTCTTCGAGCAATGAACACAAAACGAATTGCAATTGACAGAGGTCGATCGAAAAACAACGGAACCAACGGAAAAAATAATTGGAACTAAACGCTATTCGAAGTGTTCAATGATGCCATTATATGCCTATATAAAAAATAAAACTTTGTCAAGTAATTATTGCAGGTTCAACATCCAAGTACGCCGCGTTGTTTGTCCTCGTCAAAATCGACTCATTTGCAGTGTTATTTAATTAATGTAAAATTGCTACAAGCAAACACGGGAGCGTTGCGAACTCTTAATCAATCACGCATCGTAATAGAAGCGTGTAATTCAAGCGATTGTGTAATTGAAGTAGAAATAGACAATTATTGAACTAAACGTTGTACCATTGGTTCAACTAACTGTGCTACGGGTGTTGGAACGATGCCGTTACAACGCATCAAAAATGGATGTCTTTGTGGTCGCAGCGTGAATTTTAATTTTTTAAGAAACTCTTCAACCTTTGATCCACACAAACGATCTAACTGATTTTTTTCCTACGACAGAGTGGTTCACGCTTTCGAGCAATGCCCTGTTTACCAGGTGTAGATTATTTCAGTTTTTAAGTTGAAAATATACATCAATGTTGAACATCATTTTAATGTTTAAAAGTACAAAAACATTATACAATAAATCCAATTAAACAAAGTGTAAGTCTCCCCGCTCTAACGTTGTTAATTGCTTTTCCCCTCTCTGCCCTAGCGTCGGATGCGCGAATTTGTCTTGATTTGTTTTTTCTCGACTAAGTTACCGACCGATGCACTGAAAAATGTCAATTTTGTGAACGTGCAACGCGTGATAAACTTGCTAAAACAGTGTTAAGGTGTTTAACTTTGAATAACAATGGTGCATGTGACGTGGTCAAAGTTGAAAGTGTTGTTTATTTTTTATTTAAATTTCGGTAAGTTTTTAATTACGTAATGACTTTGAATATAAGATAAGATTGTGTTGTGGCTTTTTGGCAGGAATTTATCAATTTTCTGACATTTTTGAACCGATTTTTGAGGAAGAACCAAGACCACCACCTCCGCCGCCTCCACCATTTGTACAAAATGATGTCAACGGAGATGAACATATCTTAGGACCACCAATTCGACAAGAAAGACAAGATTCTTTAGGATTTGGATCATGTATAGTTGTCTTATCACGGTAAGTTAACCTATAAATATTTTATTTTAATAAAAACAAGGTTAAAACCTAACATAACCTAACTAGTCAAGTTAGATGTGTTATAACGCTTTGCTTATAATCTCAAACAGTTTGTGATATTATCTTTGAATGTATTGCTAACCTTTATTAGAGAATGTCCTCACAAAGATGTCAGTTATCATCTTTACACACGATCTCATCCCGATCATCCCGAAACCATCCGAATTGGAGCTGATCCAGGAGTTTCAAACATAACAAGCAGTATGTTCAACGCAAGTCATCCTACTAAAGTCATTATTCATGGATATAACTCGGATATGTACATCAGCGCATTAGTTGAGGTTAAAAACCGTAAGTTGTATAATTTATAACCTAAAAATCACGACGTATTTCTTTTTTATATTATTAAATCTTAGAGTATTTGATGCATAATGATTACAACATATTTGCAATTGATTGGAGCCCAATTGCGCAAGGTCCTTGTTACCCAGCAGCGGTTTGGAATTCTCGGTTTGCAGGACGTTGTTCAGCTCTTTTAATTCAACGGTTACGTGAACTAAACGTGACAGATATCCACGTCCTCGGGTTTAGTCTAGGAGCCCATGTCTGTGCTTTCATGGCAAACCATCTAAACCCTTATAAAGTACCTCGCATCACAGGTTTAGATCCTGCTTTACCTGGATTTGCCACTGTTGACAACGTAGGAAAACTAGATGCAAGCGATGCTGATTTTGTCGATGTTATTCATACCAATGCGTTTGTGCAAGGAAAAGTTGAACAATGTGGACACGTTGATTTTTATTGTAATGGCGGAATTGTACAACCAGGATGTTGGGCTGATAACAGTAAGCTTGAACATAACCTTTACCTACATAACCAAACATAACCTAAAATAATAAAATTTTCAGGATTTTTTGCTTGTAATCATCACCGAGCTCCGTTTTACTTTGCGGAATCAATAAATTCACCATTGGGATTTTATGGTTGGACATGTCCTAGTTACATAGCATATGTTTTCGGTCGTTGTCCACCTCAAGGTCCTCAGACATTGATGGGCGAGTATGTGGATCGGGCCATTCGTGGAATGCAATTGGTAATCACTGATTCTGTGCCTCCATTTGCTGTTGGTAAATTTACTGGACCGACTATTGATATTCTGTATCGACAACACGAGCTCAATCGACAAGAAGACTTTGAACGGTACAAGGATGAATTGGAACAGTGTGACGCTAATGACATTACGGCAGCTTTGGCCATTGAAGAAAGACCGCCTCTATTTTACGAGGAAGAAATTGAACCTATTTTCTATTAAACTATGAAACATTTTGCGTTGCCGTTGAGAATTACTTGTTGGACACATTAAACGTTTGTAATTACATTTAATTCAAGGACTTGCGATTAAAAAAAGGGTCAACATCGTTGTAATTGCAAAGTTGTTGCAATGCACGCGCGCTAATTGTTAAATTTAAATTTTATTTATGTGTAATTTGTTTGGAATCGCGCTTAGAAGAATATTATTTTGTTAACTTGGCATATAAAGTAAAGTTAGAGTAAATAACGAAATTATTTATTATAATCAAATTGTAAAGTCTAGAAAAAATAAAGACCCAGTATGAATTATTATTATTTTTGTTCTTAAAACTCTCTGGTTGCGTATAATGACGTCATAACAAATCTAACAATTGTCAGTAAATAACCAGAACTTAACCTAAAGTATCAATTTTTAAAACAATTTTGTATTTATTAACCTAATTTGATAGCCCATCTGTAAATTGACTTGCTTAGGTTTAATTACAGCAAATCAAAACGTTTATCGTAACTGCTACGTTTTTATTAGCAATTAGAAGTAATTAAAAATGATTGATCGTACTTTTCACACGGTTAAAACGTTTTAATGTGGTGCAGAAGATAAGGAAATAGTCTGCAAGTAAGAAAAGGAATTCGTATAAATAAACCGCGCGTAAAATGTCGCGTAAAATCGTTGCATTTACAAGTAGTAATTCATTGTCGGGCAGTCATGAGAGCCTACAAAGTTATATTCTTATTAGCGACTATTGTTATTTACGCGCAGGCAAAAATCGAACTCCCGGCTGAATTTAATCGTATCATCCACGATCTCTTTGATGGAGACACTCCACAACATCAATTTATTCGTAATGAATTTGAAAAGTTTCGTCAACAAGAGATGATGCGCGCTGGATCTAATGACAATATCACTTCCCAAGTGGCCTTTAGGCTTTATACCAAGTAAGTAAATTACAGTTACATTAATGTTTTGTAAAAAAACAAAAATCGTGATGTTTTTGTTCCGTTTCAGTCTATGTTTGTAGTTAAAGGACATGTTAATATTTAATAAATATAGTTGTGCAAGGCCTACTAAGTCATAAAATTATTACACAACAACTTTTGTTTGTAATTTTTTAGGTCTAACCCAAATAATTCTATTAATTTAGAACCAAATGTAGCATCTGTAGTAGCATCTCCATTTAATCCTCTAAAGCCAACACGTTTTATGACTCATGGATTTTGGTCCAGTGGTGATTCCGATACATCCCAATCTGTCAAAAACGCATATCTTAAACATCAAGATGTCAACGTAATTTTGGTAGATTGGAATGGACCTGCTGCAACTTTAAATTACATTAGCGCTGCTCTTAATACAGTCCCGATTGGTCAATACACCGCTAGACTTATTGATACTTTAGTAGATTCTGGCGCTAGTTATAGCAATATCCATTTGGTTGGACATAGTTTAGGTGCACATATTTCTGGATTTGCAAGCAGATATGCTCGAAACCGAGTGGCTCGTATATCAGGTTAGATTCTTAAGAAATTTGTGTTGCACTTACTTTGTTATTTATATACTATTTTATCTTAATTGATATTTTTTTAGGTTTGGATCCTGCTGGTCCTCTTTTTGAAACTATACCTATTGTTCCCGACCACCTTTCCCCCGACAAGGCGGATTTTGTTGATATCATTCACACTTCAGCTGGTGCGTTAGGGTATCGCGCACCAATTGGCAACGTTGACTTTTATCCAAATGAAGGTACGGCTCCTCAACCAGGATGTGAAGGAATAACTTATGTTTTGGGGCCTGTGGCACCTATGATTGATAGTTGTTCACATGGACGTAGTTGGGAATACTTTGCTGATAGTATTAATCCAAGAGAATTGTACATTGCGGAACCTGAACCAAATCTTGTTAGTAAAAAGCCAAATCATTACTTTGATATGCATGAATTAATGGGAGAATATGTCAATCAAAATGGTCATGGCACTTATTGGTTAAGAACGAATAGTCACCCACCTTACGCTCTTGATGTACGCACCTAAAAGCAGATTTACTGTAACATCCTGTATATTATTAATAAATTATTATGCAGATACAATATTAATGATTTTCTAAGATATGTATTCTTAAAGTTTATAGAAGCAATGAACTTAGGGAATTTAAAGTTTGTTTAGAAAAAACATTCTTTTGTTTTAATTTTCCTAAGATGTAATATACTTTTTTTCCAAATATCCCTGGTTTATCTTGAAAGTTACCAAATGTTACTAAGAACTGGCATTCGTACATGTTCGTGTAACTTCGTGTCACTCGTGTGGCATTGCTCGCTTTTGAAGTCGGCCATGTTGTATCGATTTTGTTAACCAAGCCGCGCCAGTCGCGCAATTGCGAAGTTTTCGTTTGTAAACGTTGAAAAAACAAGTATAATCGAGTTAATATTAATTCTAAAGTCTACTATGCAATAATTTACCCGTTAATATCTTAAGTAAAGTGTTTTACATTTGCATACACTATGGACGATATACCAAGAACGCACGAAGGTAACACATTTGGTAACATTCACACAGTTAAAAATCTAACTATTCTTGAGCTTTGTTTAGATATTGAAGCCCAGATTCGGGATATTCAGTCAAAAAAGAAAGAAGTTCCTGAAGAACCAGTGGACAAGGGCGTGGGTTTAGGGGAGAGTGGTTATTTTGATAGTGAAATCTATGATGGAGGTACTGGGAAGGGCAAATACGAAGGATATGTTACATCCATTGCTGCTAATGATGAGGTGGATGATGAAGAAGAAGATGTTGGATTTGCCCAAAAACGAACTGGTTTGGGCGCGCCAGTTGCTCTTCTTAATGATGTTGCACAGGTATATATATGTTACTTTAATATCAATCTATATTGATTTTAATGTTAAATATAAATTTGTTTCTAGGCTGACAAGGATTACGACCCGTTCGCAGAGCGTCGCCGACCTACAATTGCAGATCGGGAGGATGAATATCGCCAACAACGTCGAAAGATGATAATTTCACCAGAACGCATTGATCCGTTCGCAGACGGTAAGTTCAAACATATTTTACTTAGTGAATATTAAATTGTAGCTAAGCAAACTGTACAATATGGGGTGTGTGAAAGATATGTGTGAATGGTTCATGTGAAAATTAGGTGATCATTAAGCATTTAAGCAAGTCAATCATGTTTTTTTTTGCATTACAAATAGGCAAGTAAGTCTACTTAGCAAACCTGAGTACACAAAAAACTAATGACTGTTTTGTTCTCGTCGACGATGTCTACTAGGTAAACATCATAGAGCTGCACAATAGTGGAAGGCGCAAGGCCGTGTGTTAAAAAATATTGGTAACAATCTCATGGCATTTATTTCAAACAATGTGAAAGCAAAGTTTTGTCAGGCAAGGCAGGACACATAGAGAGAATGAGAGAGTGTAAAGAAATGAAAATTATTAATGACCCCAGCCTATTTCTAGGTTCGCTTTCCCGTTAAATCAAGAATCAAATCGAGATGCCGGCCATGTTCATGTACGTATAGCGATTAGCAATTTTGGCGTCGCCGCTATGGTTCAAACGTGTTTCATGTGTGTCAAAATTTGTTTATTCTGCCGTAATCTCATGTGCGAGCCAATGTTGCTGATCCATCTAAATGATAAATAATGCAAAAGTCTTTTTAATCGTTGCGCAGAGTTGATTGTCATGCGATTACAAGGACACCAATCATTTCCAAGTACTAATGCGGCGCCGCTTGACGCTCATTCTGTTTTCAGGTGGCAAGACGCCCGACTTTAATGCTAGGGGTTATCGGCAGATTATGAAAGAGCAGCTGCTCAAAGGCGAAGAAAATGAAGTGAGTATTAACTTATACAAATATACACTAAATATTGTTTGTTTATTTATAAATTATTTGTTTATTTATAAATTATTTGTTTATTTGCTTAGGTACGAAGAAAATTAGCAGAAAAAGCAAAAGAAGGCACTCTTAAAGCAACTAACGGTGATTCAAAGGCAGTAAAGAAACGCGGTCGTTGGGATCAAACTGTTGAAGATAGCTTCGTGCCTGCGAAAAAGAAAACTCTTGCAGTAACCACAACAGATGCAACGCCAAAATGGGGCGACGGAGATGTACGTAACTAATATGAAGTGTTGTCGTTTCTTTAACTACTATAAGTTGTTCTATTGTTTAACAGAAAACACCAGCAGATCATCGTTGGGACGAAACACCAGGTCATAAAGGTAGTGAAACACCAGGTGCAACTCCCGGTCAATCAACACGTATTTGGGACGCGACACCCGGTGCTGCTACTCCTGGACGCGAAACTCCCGCACATGACAAAGCTGCTTCACGCCGAAACCGTTGGGACGAAACACCAAAAACTGAACGAGAAACGCCTGGACATTCCAGTGGCTGGGCAGAAACTCCACGCACAGATCGTCAAACAGCTGATCTTATTCAAGAAACACCAACACCAGGTGCATCAAAGCGACGGTAGGTTATTAATAATTTAAACACCGGGGTTTTGTATTGCATCCACCACGTTAGGGCGACTTAATTGAGAAGTTTCTCCAACAGGATCTCCTCGTTGTTTCGCTTTAAGTTCTTCTTTGATTGCTTGTGAGGCAGCCATTTTTTCTTTGTGTTCCGTTTTTGGTATATGATGGTACCAGTTCTTATCTGGGTCTCTTGGCATGAGGCAGAATTTTGTCATTGTGAACATGCCATCGAATATCCAAAGCACCACCTCGACGCCGAATATTATATAACTGATTATACGCCATTCTTCGATTGTGTTGTTTTTTACGATTAGTGTGATAACGGTTATTGAAATTACACCTGATGTGGTTGCCAAACCTATTACAATAGAGATTGCTTTGCTCGTTTCTCGAATGCTCATGTCCAACATATTTAAACCCCCATAGAAAAACCCTCCTAGAAAGGATGCTGCATGAATTAACGCAATTGTAGTGCTTGCTTGATATGCGTACCAAAACGCCATAACTAAGATTAGTCCACATAAAACGTTACTCAGAGAGCAGTAAATAACTCGTAGGAAATCAACGCTTATATTCCTTTTGTTGACCAATGAGGTGAACCATATTCTTGATAATATTCCACACAAATACATTAGAGCAAATGGTGTTGCTGCATAAATCGAGTAATCTTCTAGTTCATAGTCTAATATTTCGTTAAGGAATTTGGGTAGGTACGTGTCCAAAGTGAAGAGAATATAAGTATGCCCAAAAGTAGCGAGCGTTTGACAGCAATATGTTATTTTTTCGGTAATGTTCATTTCTTCGTCTTGAATAAAATTTGGATTTTGATACGAACTACCTTGCGTAGCAATCCGAGGGTGAGTTTTTGGGTAGGAGTATATATACATTACAAAAAAAAGAAGCCAACATGCAGTGAATCCACTCCACATGTAAAAAGCCCAATGCCAGCTTTCCCAATGTACTGCCACGATCGCAGATAAGTAAATTCCCATAAAGTTTCCCATAGGCACACCAGTATATATTAATGCTGCTATCATTGGCCGGCATTCTAATGGTATCCAAAAGTTTAAAAGCGACGAAACTCCTGGTATTATAACTGATTGTCCTATACCTGTCAATATTCTAAGTCCAAATACACCGGTCCAATGAAAATCTGATACTAAAGGTATCAATCCTGTCATTGCTGCAGATATAGTCATTCCAGTTATGATTGGAGTCCTCGCTCCAAATTTATTTACTATTGCTCCGGCAAAACAGTAACTTAAGGAATATCCAATGTAAAAGCCCATTAGGATTAAGGCTTGTCCAGTTGCTGACCATTGGTGTTTAGGGCCAAAATCGTATTTTATGCGTGGTCCTTTGCCCTGTAAAGGGATAGTCATTTCTTGTATTAATATCGGAAGTACTTGCCGCATTGCAAAACCTAGCGTCACTCCCATACCGGCGAGAATTACCAGAATGTGACGGGGAGGAGCAGAATAACAACATTTTAAACACACCATATTATTTGACTGGTTTGTCAATTTGACAGATTATCAACATATAGGTTAAAACAAAATTCATTGTTAACTAAATATTCTTTTGTTTTTTTTAAAGATCACGATGGGACGAAACTCCTTCAGCTACACCATCAGTAAGCATGACACCAGGTGCGATGACTCCTCAAACACCACATGGTACACCCAGTCATACTCCCATGCTAACACCGGGTGGTTCAACTCCGGTTGGTATGAAAGCCATGAACATGGCCACGCCCACACCAGGTCATCTAGCTTCGATGACGCCTGAGCAACTGCAGGCTTTCCGATGGGAGCGCGAAATTGATGAACGCAATCGTCCTTACTCAGACGATGAACTTGATTCCATGTTTCCTCCAGGTTATAAAATCCTTCAACCTCCAGCAGGCTATATACCTATACGCACTCCTGCGCGTAAACTCACTGCAACTCCCACGCCTATGATGGGCAATACTCCTCAAGGTTTCTTTATGCAAACTGAAGATAAATCTGCAAAATTTGTCGACAACCAACCCAAAGGTCAAAATCTTCCTTTTATGAAACCCGAAGACGCGCAATACTTCGACAAGTTATTGGTCGACGTAGATGAGGAAACATTAGCACCCGAAGAACAGAAAGAACGCAAGATTATGAAGCTACTTTTGAAAATCAAAAATGGTACTCCTCCTATGCGTAAAGCCGCTCTTAGGCAAATTACAGACAAGGCGAGAGAATTTGGTGCAGGTCCCTTGTTCAATCAAATTTTGCCGCTTCTCATGAGCCCGACTTTGGAAGATCAAGAGAGACATTTGTTGGTAAAAGTTATCGATCGTATTTTGTACAAATTGGACGATTTGGTGCGTCCTTATGTGCACAAAATATTGGTTGTTATTGAGCCTTTGCTCATCGACGAAGATTATTTTGCTCGTGTAGAAGGTCGTGAGATCATTTCAAATTTAGCTAAAGCAGCAGGTTTAGCGACAATGATTTCCACCATGAGGCCGGATATTGATAACATCGACGAGTATGTCCGTAACACTACAGCTAGGGCGTTTGCAGTCGTTGCTTCTGCTCTTGGTATTCCTTCTCTATTGCCCTTCTTGAAGGCTGTGTGTAGGTCTAAGAAATCTTGGCAAGCGCGACATACCGGTATTAAGATTGTACAACAAATTGCAATTCTAATGGGATGCGCTATTTTACCTCATTTAAAATCGTTGGTGGAAATTATTGAACATGGTTTGGTTGATGAACAGCAAAAAGTCAGAACAATTACTGCGTTGGGTATTGCTGCTCTAGCTGAAGCTGCTACACCATATGGTATTGAAAGTTTTGATTCAGTCCTCAAACCTTTATGGAAAGGTATTCGTACTCATCGTGGTAAAGGTCTTGCAGCTTTTCTTAAAGCTATCGGTTATCTCATTCCTCTCATGGATGCCGAATACGCTAACTATTACACACGTGAAGTAATGCTTATTCTAATCAGAGAGTTCCAGTCACCTGATGAAGAAATGAAGAAGATTGTTTTGAAAGTCGTGAAACAGTGTTGCGGAACTGACGGTGTGGAACCGCAGTATATCAAAGAAGAAATTCTACCCCAATTCTTTAAACATTTCTGGAATCACCGCATGGCTCTGGATAGGAGGAACTATCGGCAATTGGTTGACACCACAGTCGAAATTGCTAACAAAGTTGGCGCATCGGAAATTATCAATCGGATCGTCGACGACCTCAAGGATGAAAACGAGCAATACCGTAAAATGGTTATGGAATCTATCGAGAAGATCATGGGTAACTTAGGCGCGGCGGATATTGATTCTAGGTTAGAGGAACAACTCATCGATGGTATTCTCTATGCCTTCCAAGAGCAGACAACTGAAGATGTGGTTATGCTTAATGGATTCGGTACAATTGTGAACCAGCTTGGAAAACGAGTAAAGCCTTATTTACCCCAGATTTGCGGTACGATTTTGTGGCGTCTTAATAATAAAAGTGCAAAAGTGCGTCAACAGGCAGCTGATTTAATTTCCCGTATTGCTGTGGTGATGAAAACGTGCCAAGAAGAAAAACTTATGGGTCATCTTGGTGTTGTACTCTACGAATATTTGGGAGAAGAATATCCAGAAGTATTAGGATCTATTCTAGGAGCGTTGAAGGCAATTGTTAACGTTATCGGCATGACTAAAATGACACCACCTATCAAAGATCTGCTGCCAAGGTTAACGCCCATTTTGAAAAACAGACACGAAAAAGTACAGGAGAATTGTATCGATTTAGTTGGCAGAATCGCAGATAGAGGACCTGAGTATGTATCAGCTAGAGAATGGATGCGTATTTGTTTCGAACTGCTAGAATTACTCAAAGCACACAAGAAGGCGATTAGAAGAGCAACAGTCAATACATTCGGTTACATCGCTAAAGCAATTGGCCCACATGATGTATTAGCCACATTGCTGAATAATTTAAAAGTACAAGAACGCCAGAATCGTGTGTGTACTACTGTAGCTATTGCTATTGTCGCAGAAACCTGCTCTCCTTTCACTGTTCTCCCTGCACTCATGAACGAGTACCGCGTACCAGAGCTGAATGTACAAAACGGTGTTCTCAAATCTTTATCCTTCTTGTTCGAGTATATTGGTGAAATGGGCAAGGATTACATTTACGCAGTGGCACCTTTACTTGAAGACGCTCTCATGGATCGTGATCTCGTTCATCGACAAACAGCATGCGCAGCCATTAAGCACATGGCTCTCGGCGTGTACGGTTTCGGTTGTGAAGACGCGCTCATTCATCTGCTGAACTACGTTTGGCCGAATATATTCGAAACATCTCCTCATTTAGTGCAGGCTTTTATGGATGCCATTGAAGGAATGCGCGTAGCTTTAGGACCTATCAAGATCCTTCAATATACGCTCCAAGGACTGTTTCACCCGGCTAGGAAAGTGCGCGACGTTTACTGGAAAATCTACAACTCTTTGTACATTGGTGGTCAAGATGCGCTTGTAGGCGGTTATCCACGCATCATGAACGACCCAAAGAACCAGTACTTGAGATATGAGTTGGATTATGTACTGTAGTAAAATATCAAAACAATAAAATATTAAGGGTGAAGAACTGAACTAATGCTAGTTTAATTATTATATCTATACAATTTAATCAACATTCTTATAGATTAATACTGTTTGCTTGGCAATCAAATTTTAACATTTCGATAAAATGCATATTATTATTACTTAGCACCGAGACTAGATTTGTTTGTACCATTAAAACCATCCCACTATTGTGGAATACGATCACGTAGATACGCCATAATAGAGTCCGTGCCCTGCTCCAAAATTGCATAACGCGGTTGACGGAAGCTGTTGCCTTTCAGCTCGACGCATCTATAACAAATTAAATCATTGACACTGTGATTTATTTACAATGCTTACGTAATTGTGTACACACCTTATCTGTTTAAGTAGTCCTAGCTCAAAAGGTACGTGATCTATGCTGTTGTTGGTAAAATCGAGCGTGGCGAGCCGCGTCAAGCGCTTTAATCCGTCGACGTTGATTTTCCGTATTTGATTGTCTGATATCAGCAGGATTTCTAACTTTTCCAGAGCGTAAACACACTCAGGCACGGTCGTAAATCTAAAACGCAATAAAGTATTGTTTGCACAATAAAAACATAAACGTTAAATACGTACGCATTAAAACTTAAAACCAATTCTCGTAGGTTCGGTAAACCTTTCAAATCGGGTAAATCAGACAGCTGATTCTTACCGAGGTCAAGATATTGTAAACGTGTGAAATCTGCGATAAAGTCAGGCAAACTCTTTAGTTTGTTTGTGTTAATATTCAATTCGCCGACATTGTCTGCGATAATTTGCAACCTAAAAAATTAGAAAGTTGTTTTTTATTATTTTACTACTTTATACGGCTATCAAATGCTGTTTTTGTTACGTCGCACACGCACCCTGAAGGCACTTCGGTGAATTTGTTCTTGCTCAAATCTACAATGTGTACCTCAGCGGTTAACGCGTCTTGGAACACTTCATCCGGTACAAAAGAGATTTCTTTCATCGCCAGATTAACTGCACGCGAATTTCGCATCATGTATCTACCAAAAAAGTTTTATAAGTATTTTGTTACACATACACTAAACTATAACAATCTTACTTATCAGGATATATTCTTGGTTCCGGTGATAAACTGGTATGTGTTTGTGAAGGATTTAATCTTATACTTTCGTCAGCATCCATCTTGTCTCTTAAATGTTTTAAAAGCCTGCAAGTTCCAGCTTTTAGCAAATCTTGCCTGATGTGTCTAAACGAATTGCCGTCAAGGAGTAAATTCTGAAGGTGCGACAGTAATCCTAAAGAGCTTGGCAATGAAGTAAGTTCGTTATTAGTCAGGTCAAGACGGATTAAATGTTGAAACATCGCGATCTTGTCAGGTAACTCATTAATTTTGTTGTCTTTGAGGTCCAGAATCTTTAGTAGAGGTAAATTTTCACAAAAATCTGCGGGTATTGTTTTAATAAAATTATTGCCGAAGTATAATTCTTGGAGTGAGTCGCAGCCATCAAATAATGGCAGCTCTTCTATATCATTGTGCTGCGCGTACACGGCTTGTAATTTACGCACATCATTCATATTCGGTAGAGATTTTAAATTGTTATGCGTCACGTCTAATTTTAACAAACCTGTAAATAATTAATTTCAATAAGTGACTTTTTTGTAATGAATATAACTCCCAAGTCTTACAAAAAAACACTAATGATAATTATATGCTACAATATGTATTACCTCGCATTAGACTAATATCCAAAGGCAGTTCAATAAGTTTGTTGTACGAGACGTTAAATTCTTGCACACGCACCAGATAGCCAATGCCAGAGGGCAAACTTGTTAATGAGTTATTCGATAGATCCTACAAAATTAACAACTGTAACGCCGCGTTTACAATCGCAATTTACACAATTACCAGTGTTTGAAGCATCACTAAGTCGACAAACGCGTCACCCAGTTCAGTTAAAGAATTATGTGACAGATTCAGGTGTTGTAACTCCGGCATGTCATAGAATTCACGAGGTAGCGATGTTAATTTGTTTCGCGACAAATTCAACTTAGTTAATTTCTTTAATGCTCCAATCGATTCGGGTAGCGTCGATAAATTGTTATCTTGTAGCTATAATCAATCACACATATTAGTTTGACACCCCATTGCCATTACCAACAAGTATGTACTTCCAACTTCCTCCACCACCACAACTGCTTTTCGTTTCTAAACATTAATAATAAAGCGCAAACTATTTTTAGAAGCTAGCAAGTGAACGGTTTCACATACTCACGCGTAATTATGTGCTCGAAGTACTTAGAGTTTAGTTTAGATGAAAACGGATAGAAATATGAAAACAAAAGAAAACTTTCTCCATGTTATTTACAAAAAACAAACGCAATTGAAATAATGAGTAAAAACAAACAATGGACACGTGCACTAGTCTTAAACTGATGTGTGAGTTTGAAAAAACACCTACATTCAAGATTGTGAGGTCTTCGAACAGTTTGATGTCGGACGGAATGTCTTTGAGAACATTAGAGCTGAAGTCAATGTAAGTGAGCGGCTTGAATGTCCACCAATTGTCTTCTGAGTCTTTGGACATGTCGAAATTTGCGACTGCATCGTTACCGATTTCATACATCGAGAATATTCCTTTGGGCACTTAAATCAAGAATGTTGTAATTATTATTATACCGCCATGAAAATGGCACTGTAGCATAAAGTAAAGAGTTAAATCGGCACCGTGACATACTCTAAGTAAATATTGAACATTAAATCGAATGATGTAACGCCCTGTAGGAGGAAACTCATTAATAATGAGGAATACAACCGTACTAGGGGAATCACTACGTGAAACATTAAACAAGCAACATAGAATTTGTTGCTTAATGTCATTCATAAAAGGTTCATTGCCTTTATATTTAAATGTGTTACCTACATTTAAGAATGTTTATATAGATATCAATATTTAAAATGGAATTTAATCGATTGCAGATAAGCATATCGTTCATAATTAATTAAATAAGTAATTCTTCAAAAATCAATAGAGAGAGGTAGAAACGATTGAAATTGATTGCAAATGTCAAAATATCAACACTATTTTGCGTGTGGTTGCCTAACTTACGATTAAAGTTTCAAAAGTTACATCTGCAAGTTGTTTATATTCTACAATCTAAATTCATTTGTTTGCATCATGTTTTTGTGCAGTTTGGCATGATCAGGTTTTTGCTATCACAAAAAAAAACAAAGTACCTACACCAAATAACATATTGCGAAGGTCAAATATTTTAAGATAATCTCGCAACTTATAAATAAAAATAAATGCTTCATCTCGCAACAACCATGATCTCACACGAATGTCAGAGCGTTGCGTCGCCCTGACAACATTTAGCATGTTGTTGCTAAACAATGCATCTATTTTTAAAAAAGCGCGCACGCTCTGCTTGCGATATTAGCAAACAGTTTTAGTTTCGAGCACCAACCTGTGGCAAGCGCACGTCCCGACAAGTTGAGCTGACCGGTCTTCCGCACGACGTTGACCATCCCCTTGGTGAGCTGCTCGTCGTCCTCGCGCTTAGTCTGCAAGTGAAACACAGGGTTGATTATTTTGCGTCGCGATCGCACCTGCGTTGGTTTTGCCATTGCGTGTATGTACGAGTCGCGCGACGCTCACGAGCATACTAACTCAGCGTCCGCGTCCGCGCTCTTTTCGATCGATATGATATAACAAACCAAAGCGACGCGACGCGCCAGACTCAACCTTGGCAAAAGTACGCACGCGCCGTATGCACGGTGAGCACGCCAAAACATTACGAACATTACAAAAACAAACATCGCGATTGCGGCAATTGCTAGTGGTATTCCCTCAAAAATGTGCGACAGGCACTTGTAAATGTTGCTGCCGGCAGAAAACGACCAGCAGCCGACGACTGTCTCCGACGCCGACGATGCTGAAGCTGCACAAGAGAGTGATAATGGGGATGACAAGTGCTCCATCGTCTCCATCGTCTGTCGGATTTGCTTCGACGACAACAAGGACGAGACTATTATCACACCATGCAAGTGCAAAGTAAGATATATCGATTTTAAACATTTTAAACTCAAAACTCTTACCTCAGAACCAATAACAGGATACATTCTTGTACACAAAAAGTTGAAAGGTTATGATGACAGTTGCTATTTGAAAGTTTAAACGTAACGTAATAGTATGCAACCCAACATGCGTCGTCGTTTCGTTTCCAGGGTACCGTAGCATTCGTCCACCGCAGCTGCCTGGAGAAGTGGCTCTCCGAATCCAACACCACATCATGCGAACTCTGCCAGTACGTCTACGAGACGGAGCGCGTACCCAAGTACACCGCAAAGGAGTCATTATGGCATTGGATGCGACATCAACCAACAAATTTGGGTTTCCGCGTGCGCCATATTCGATGCGACATCGTGGCTTGTTCCATCCTCACACCGCTCGCCGTCGTTATCACATATATTTGTTTATTTTCGGCTGACTATTACAGCCAGCAGCGCTTTGAGAGCATCCCCACAGCACGCTGGACTTCTATCTCGCTGCTTGTTATGATCGCTATCATGTTGTTTGGTTACTATATCTGGGTGTACGTTGTGGTTGGTTACCACGGTCGAATGTGGTACTATTGGTGGCAACGCGAGTGCATTGTGCGCTACATACCTCCAACAGCGGACGATCAACCAATATCACAAGCGACTGGGGAAGCTGTGACCACACCAGGTCAAAGCGCGGTGTCTTCCAATCCTCCGACGGTCAGTTCAATAGATAAAGCGGGGAGTGTGCATGAGGTGTGAACTCAATTTGTTTTTATACATACAAAGAATTTATTTAGTAACTACCCGTGGGACGCAGTATTAAAGATTGTACTTATACGACGATGAGATTGTTTGTTGTGTTATATATAATAGAATTTAATTCACAGAAAAACTATTTATTCTTTATAAATATTACATATAATCTAAACTTAACTTATTGTGCTCGACGTTTTATTGAAACTTTCCCTTTGGCAAGACTGTGGATCAAAATTTTTTGCTTTGTGTTGTCATTCCTCTTAATGTAAATCTGAAAGTTAAAGTTTTAATCAGAAATAATTGCACTTAACATTTTCAAATATATATGCCATGGAATTAACATTTCAAATTTTAGCAATAATTATTAAACATTTTATCTATACACTTTGTATATTGTAGGTAAAGTTGTATATATTACTGTCAGATGGCAAATTGTAGGTTAGGAAGAAAACAAAACGATTCTATTTGACATATGACAGAATGTTTATGAAGATAAAATATTTAAAAAAACAAATGTTTTGTAAAAATATTTTAAAATACCTACCGCTTCATTCCCAATAGCAGAAATTGTCCCGGGAAACTTCGACACGTCCCGCCCTTCGACGTACACCCCCTGACCACGATGAAACCACCGTCGTTCATACAACAACTTTCCATCTTCAACCTTTGTCTCAACCAAAGCTATATCATTCAATGAAGTCGACATCCCATGAATTCCAGAATTACTACTATCTGAAGATTTCCTAAAGGGAACAGAAATCTTCTTCAAATCATTTTCCACTTCTTTGTCATCTAAAATATAACTAATCTGGGAAACAGGTGGTTTGCGTCGTTTTTCTGGAACTGGAATTGGATCATTTGGTCTTCGTCGTAATTTCCTAGTCAACACTGGTTTTACTTCCATAGAATCACCAGATAATTCCATTGTATGCCTATCAGCTTCAATGGTTTTCTTTTTATCTTCAAAGTCTTGAATCAGATTTTCTTTTAATGCAATTTTTTTCTCTTCATAATCTTTAGCAGCCACTTTTTTCTCTTTGCCATATTCAGCTTCCACACATTCAATCATGTATTCCTTATAAGTAGCATTTAGTCTTATGCCTTCTTTATAAATTGCCTCAAGTTTACGGACTTGACGATTGTAGTCATTGTGTGTACCTTCTTTTAACTGTTGCAGTTTCTTTTTAAGCGTTGCGAGGCTGTCTTGATAAACTTGTTCTTTAATTTCCATGTGCTCCTCGCGTCCGTTGTCAGTTTCAGATGCATCTTCTGTATCTAAATGCATTTAAAACTTTGAAAATAATGTAAACAAACCTTAATTTTTAGGTTACCTTCGTCACTTTCTTCGGGATCGTCGTTTTCGTGATCGTCGTCATCATATCGATCATCATCAAAGTCGTAATCATCTTGAGTGTGCATTCCTGAACCCGGTGAACCAATATAAGACATTATGATGGTTGTTTATTTAATTTTTATTAAAAAAACGATTGTTTACATCTTCCCCATTATCTTCACAAATCGCAAACGTTATTTTGACAGGTGTCAGAAATGTCAAAAATGTACACACTAGTGTTTTGTTTGATTTGGTTCGATTAAGTGTTAAAAAATAATTGTTATTGTTATTTATTCTTTTTGTAAACGTTAACGTAAAGTAAATATTTAAAACAACAAAAATTTATAATTTATATACGTAGTTAAGTATAGCATTGTTTGCAAATTGCAATAACTTTATTTAAAAATTTTATGGTTGTCGCACTCGGTATAATGTTATGTATAACCTTCATAAGCACTGACATTAAGACAAGATCCGATTTAGAAATGAATTTTCCAAATAAATAAATAAATTCTTGGTGTTGAGCACAGTGTTGATTTCACCTTTTCACAATTCATGTCGCAATGTCCGGTGTGATACCTAAACGTAGTGCATCTGGTCGGAAACAATGGACAATTCACGGTAAAAAATTAAAATTAATTCCTTTTTTCAATGTGGGATCAAAATTTGCATTGCAAATATTCAGTTTTGCACTGGATTTATTTCAATATTTCTTTACAGACACATCTCGCGGTTCTTTAAACCGATTACGAAACCAACTTGCAAACGATGGATGTCCAGAATCTCAAGTTGTGCTAGCTAAACAACTTTTAAATGATGACCAAGGTATGATTTTTACAATTACAAAATCCTTACATCAAATAATCATTACAAAAACCTTTGCAGAACTTTGTGATAAACGGTCTAACGCACGGTTGGGTGTTTATTGGTTGATTAAAGCATCACAACAAGGTAATACAGAAGCAACTGAACTCTTAAAGCAGTGTCTTACAAGCGGTAAAGGAATCTCTGAGCAAAACTATTTGGATGTAAAAGCTTGCATCACCATGACACAGGATGAAAAACTCGCGAGGAAAGCTGCCCGCGAAATGTTTGCTAGTCTATCAAATGGAGGTGAATACATAACTACAGAGCAACTACAAAAGAAAATGTTAGAAATTGATAAAGACAAAGATTCAAGAAATAGACCTAGTGTCAGTAATGGATTTTGTGTTGCTAATGGTGAGGCAAATAATTACAATGGTGAATTAATGAATCACTTTAGTGAAGATGAATCTGAAGAGGAAGTTGATTGGTCACAAAGATCAGAAAGATCTGATTGTAGTGAAAAGTTAACCGAAAATAACCTGGTTGAAGCAGCAGTGCATTACTCTCATGGTAGACTGCCAATTGTAAATCGTGTATTATCTCTTACTCATCCTCATTTGCATGCCTTAGACCACATACCTTATGTTCATCGTTCTATTCTGCATCCTTTCCTATGGCTTAGCATTATCTACTACAAAGTTATAGGATTACTAGGCACCGTTTCCTTAAATTTTTTGAATATTTTTAAGTCTGATTTTCAAATTATCTATTTAATGATCATTTACACTTTAGTCAGCACAGAAAATATGTTTTATTTGTTACCGATTATTTTATATTTTGCAACTATAATAGTTATGATCATGACAACTTTCAAAATGTTACAAACAAAACGAGAGTTTTTTGATTTTCGTATCTGGTCAGGGTTATTCTTAACTTATTCAGGAGGGTCTTTAAATGCAGAACAAGCAGAGTACCAGTATATTAAGAACAACATGAAACCTTACGGTCAGTTTTTTCTTGCATTGTTAGTCAACTTTTTTGTTTATCCCATCATCGCTGAAGTAAATATTCCTCAATCAGAGTTAACGATCTTATCGTTCTGCATTACCTTCATGACTTTATTTGGTTTTATGTATAAACGAAGATCAAAAACTGTATTTGATTTCTGGATTTTATTAAGTTTTTGTGTTAATGTGCTGGCAAAATATCCATACGATGCTGATACCGTGGTTACACAAGGTTGGAGATATTTGGATTTGAAGATACCAACCCTTGCTAGTTATATAGTCGGCAATGGGATTGAATTTTGTATAAATTTTAAGTCAGTTTTGTACGCCTTCATCCCACTGATATTTGCTAAAATTGCATATCGAGATAACTGGCGTGGAATCTGTAAATATTTGATACCTCATTGTGTGACATTGAGCTGGTTTCAAGTCGTGGTAATAAGCTCGCAGGGTGCAACGATGTATGGGCTTATACGTGGAACACTCGCTTTGGTCGGAGTGGTGATGTTTCTTCCTTTAATGGGCCTAACAACAATTGTATTACCTGCCGCGGCTGTTAGTAAATGGTTATTAACTAACGATCACTTGTACGCGTTATGTCTCTTCGCACTTTTGGTTGTTATGGGTGTTTCGATATGTTTTATCATTGCCCGCAGCAGATTCAGCAATTACACCTCTCAAGTACAAGTTGTTCTTGGAATCTTAGCGTTGTACTTTTTTATTGATAACGCCATACACGAGAACGCTTCCTACGCCATTGAGAAACAACTACAAAAGACTATCAGTTACGAAGGTTATCAAAAGTTTTGTCATGAACATGCCTGGGCTCAGAGTAATCTTGCAACAGCTCAGATACGATGCGCAAAACTTGAAGGAGTCAGTGTAACATGGGAAGGTTACGTGCACCAGGTGCGGATTAAGTCAAAACGCAATAATTATCGTTATGTTATCGATAAAATGCCTGAGGGTATAAGACAGTATATGACTTGTTATTTTGGTGATGAACTTGTGCATGATTGTGACGATAAATCGGAGGATTGTTTATTGTTTTATGATATTATCCAATCGACGAATGGTGATTGTCATTTGGATAGGCATGACGTTTATGAATTTGAGGTTGTTGTTAAGATGCATTCTGGAATTTGGGGGAAGGGTGCAGAGGTGCATTTGATAGCCGACGCAGCTGAGTTGAAGAACTTTGCGTTGAAGTTAAGGCAGGACGATCAGATTTGGTTTAAGGGTACTTTGTTGAAGCCTGGTGATCGTCGAATACATGTTAAAGTTACCGAGTTGGGATGTACTACGTGCCAGGATGACACTTTACTGATTGCACGAATGGGCGACAATGAGAATGGTTTGGATTATGATAAAATACTCGCGTTTATGGCAACTGGATTACGCACTGTGTTGAACTGTATTTTTTACCCCTTATTTGTGTTCAAGTAATTAAGTGGTATTTTTTGTATTTCTGAAAGAATGATAATTTATTGTATATATTTCGAACTGAAATAAAAAATTAAATACTTTTTCTTAAACTTTTAAGTTATACTATAATGTGGTTAAATTGTAACCGGCGCATTCACCATAAATTGTATTACCAAATTCATGGGTTGCTTGATAAGCTGGTTGCCTATAAACATGCCAAGAATTGTATTGGTAATTAAAATTCATAATTAGCATTGTGTAATGAACAACGCGCGATTGTAATTAAGATTTAAGTGATATGTAATTTTTAAGGATCGCTTTGCAAACGTGCTTGCTTTCAAGGTCGGGAATTGGATTACCAAGTGCGAGTGATTGTGATGCATATGTAATCCACCTATGCACTTACTCACGGTTCTGAGCACACGAATCAATTCCTTCGATTCGTAAATGATATGACGCGATCGTTGTCCGATGCGTTTGCGGCCCAAGCTCCCAAGTTTGTATATCATTAGTACTCCAGAGCTGGGTACGATCGGTCGCATATCCTGTGCAATAAATAAAAACGCGAATAAATCAGTTGTGACTTTTTACACTCAGTATTCCATTCAACGAATAGTTAAAACCAATGTGAAAAGTATTGTTTGGAAGACTACAATAGTTTTTGTTTTATTTTTAATAACAAAATGACGACAAAAACACCAGGTAAGTGTTTTTTAAAATTTTAAAACTTTGATCTCTACTTTTTGTAAGGTTAAATTTGGAGGTTCGTTTTTGTTATGTTTTGGTAATTAATTTATGTTTAATCATCTTGTTATGTTTTTGCACTGGGAAGTACTTAAATATATAATTAATTTTTTATTTTGCGATTGGTTTTATATTCCGCATATTCATTTGTGAGATCGATTTAAATCTTGTCATATTTTTAGTTTTACATTTATTACAACAGATCCAGATCATCACAATAAGAAATTCTATTAATGTTTATTGAATTATTATTCATTTATGCCAATTATTTAAGGATTAAGTTCTCATAGAGACCGCAAAGAATCATTTTTTGAAATTCAACAAAATAGCTTCTGAAATTATTATAATAATAAAAATCCAACATTATTTTATGATTCAACATTAAAACAAGCATTGAAAGTGCGTAAAATTATAGAAATATACTGATTTTTGGTCAAATGGCGCTTTAGACATGCGTAAAAAGTGCTACATTTGCCTAAAAAATTGTAAATAACTAATGAACTATGCTATATATCACAAAAATCTTACGTACTTCCAAAGAAATTGTATATTCCAAGATATATTACAAATTTCAAGTCATTCGGTTTAAAATTATCAGAATTATTTGCCAGACCAACTTAAAAATGCAGTATTTAGTTAAACATTGAGTTTTGTTTATAAACTAAATGGCATAATATTTTTATGACCCTAAAGAATCTAAAGTATTGTTTAAGTGACCTAACTCTTTAACGTTGTTTAAGAAAGTGTTAAACATTTTATAGACTTACAGTTTACACCCCCGCAATATTAAAATTAGTTGGTTTACGTTGGAAAAGTGCTTATTAAGTATTTTTTGTTTGGTGTCTTGCTACATTGCTACACAACGCCGGCATCAATTACCTATAAGTTTAGGAGTCATATTAAATTATTAATGTGTATCAAGTTTTTCATGTTTTTATTTGCATTGATGTTTGATATATATTATTTAGTAAACCAAGAATGTAGTCATGTGACAGAAAGTAATATTAAGATTAACAAAATCAGCTAAACACAATTTAAAACAGAAGAAATGCTAGGGTAACTAAGGGTACTGTCGAAAGTCTAAAGTAAAAAAAAACAACCAAACTTTGTTACTTTTTTGAATTAGGTATTATTTTCTCTTCTAATGTTCAACCAAATAGCACACTTGACATAATTAGGTTTTCTTGTTTTATTAAATAAAATTAAAAATTAATCTATATTGATTCGGTTTGACCTGGTACCTATAGGTCAGATCCAAAGATGTAAAAAAAATAATGATGTAAAACCAACGCCATCTGTTCTTTTTAAATTGTATGTTATAATTCTGAATTTATATTCATTTGTTTTGAGGTATACATTATTATAGTTTAATGCCTTTCAGATTACTATTGATTGCTAAGATTGGTAACTTTATCACCACGAACCACGTGATTTATTAAATTGTACTTAAACTTAACTATTTGTCGATCGGCCATAAACAGAATCAAACTGCATCATTCGGCAGATGTTCAACTACATAGCGTACACAACCGACTTGACATTGTTTTATTTTCTTGTTTGATTAAATAAAATTAAAAATGAATTTGTATTGATTCGACCCATAGGTACGGGTCAGAACTAAAGAAGTAAAAAAAATAATGACGTGAAACCAACGCCATCTGTTTATTGCTTTACATGTCCTATAATTAGTTCTTTTTAAATTTAAGGTAGATATCAAGTTATACTTATTCTAAAATGTACAATTCTTATTTTATATTCAATTGTTTTAAGGCAAATATTATCATTGTTTAATGACTTTCAGGACAATTCTATTATGGCTCTTTATCAATATTTGAAAATATTCTTTGCGTTTTTACTTACAAAATAGTCGCCATAGAACACGAAAGCAACTAATGTCCAAAAATATTATTAGTGTTTATTGTTGGTTACTGAATTACGTAATCAATAAATAATTACAGAAATGTTTATTTGCTTTCCTAGATGTATCTTTAATATTTATTACTACTTGTTTTTTGATATCAATATAAATTAACAAAAAACTATAGTCAACAGAACAAATTATTCTACTTCTCCAGTGTTTGTCTAGTCTAGTTTGTCTAGTATTCGACGAAAAAGCTTTGAGTTATTCAGTTGGGAACAGAATATTATATTAATCATTTTTTGGGGAATTAGAAAATTAATTACGAACAGAGAAATTATGTAGATGTCTGTTTGTGTTAAATTCTAAAGCAATCATTTGTTATTTAATATTTATCAACTAACAAATTAAATACTGGATATTTCCAGCATAGAAATATTATAGTTATTTGCATGAATTTGATATTGTAGTTATAATTTTATGTTATAAAATTATCATTGCTGAGACGAAATGATGATGGGTAGGAACATTAGACAATAATGTCTCAGACTTTCATTATCATTATTCGTTATAACTATTGATTAACTAAAGTAACAGATATATACATAAACGGAAAGTTTGAGTATTGTCCTTGACGTCAGATAATTATCGAATAGCATGCAGCAAATGATCATATTTCGTATTATTTTCATTTATAGGAGATGCCAATCAATATGCCGTGTATGTTGCGAACGCAAAGAAGTCATACGGTGCAAAGTCGGTATTGAACGATTTTTGCATGAAAGTACCACGTGGTTGTATGTACGTATGATCCTATGTACTAATAAATAATTGTAAACCAAATTTAAATTAAATGTCTGCTTGTTTTTGTTTTGTTATTTAGTTATGGACTCTTGGGAGCATCAGGTTGCGGAAAAACCACACTGCTTAGCTGCATTGTGGGTCGAAAACGCCTGGATGGAGGAGATGTTTACGTTTTGGGTGGAAAACCAGGTACTCCTGGTAGTGGTGTTCCAGGACCAAGTGTTGGTTACATGCCTCAGGTACATTATAAACTATTAATATGTTCACATAGTTTTTTTTTTCTTGCATTTAAGTACTAGAATTAAAATACAGTGTTTTAGGTTATGTTAGTTTAGTTAGTTTTAAATGTATATTTAATAGTTTCACGAAAAAGCTTCGCGGTAAATTTGCACTTTACTTGCAAATTATTGGCATTAATATCAAATATTTAACAGGAGTAAATATGATTATTATACTTGTGCACATGGTGTGATGACGTGTGTGACACGTTGACTTTCTATCACTTAATTCTTTAACTAGAAACATTGTTAAACTGTAAAGTTGTTATTTGTAATGTAATTATTCACTTTAAAATTTAAAACAAACTTGTTTTTATTCAATTTTATTTAATTTTTATTTAATCTCCAAAAAAATTGACAACGCTGTCAATAGGTTGACAGGCGTCAACCATTGACGCTATTGGCTCCTCTAGGGAGAACCTAATGAACTTCTATGTTCTTTTCGTCACGTGATTAACGCATTTATCAGTGTTATAACCGTTATAACCTCAAATTCTGTACATTTTTAAAGCTAAAGTGAAGTGGGGCAAATCCACTAATAATTATATAATAATAATAATAATATAATAGTATATATAAAAATAAGCTTTCTACTGCACCTACAATACGGTAGAAATATACTTTTAGTTGGTATTTAATGACCATAAAAGATAGCTATCACATATAGTGTGAATTACTCGTTTAAATCTTTAGACAAAACTTATAGTGTATTCAGGTACAAGGCTAAGATTGAGTAATGTGTTACAAAACGATAATTTTTGCAATAGTTTATAAGTTTCAGGGTAACAAAGGGTAAACAACAATAATTAATTCATAACTTACAATAAATTTAAATTTTTGTTTTCGTATACAGGACATTGCACTTGTAGCTGAATTCACTGTCAAGGACGCTGTTTACTACTTCGGACGCATCCTCAATATGGACGATTGGCTCATTGCGTCACGTTTTGCAAAACTAAAAGTCCTACTTGACTTGCCACCGGACGACAGGTAAACTCAAAACGAATGAAAACTAAAAACGTTATATTTATAATAATTGCAATAATTGTAACATTTGTAACATTATCGACATTAACATAAAATGCAGACTCGATTACGTTTTTGCAAAAGTGCGCGAATGTAAACGCGAATCCGTCACGCTGCAGCAGCATGTGTAATCGTGTAATAGTTACCTAAATACCGATCACTTCGCGTTCGCAACATGCAATCGGTCCATCGTTCAAGGACACACGCCTTCGGCTCTAATAAAATTGATCTTGTGATGGATTAAAAATCACAATCACTTTTTGCGTTTGCATATCGCAATTACAACGTTGACTCATGCGGTTTCATAAATAATGCGTTTTTAATATTTAAATTTTAATTTTCTTGCAGGCAATTGAAAAACTGCAGCGGTGGTCAGCAAAGACGCGTGTCCTTCGCGGCGGCGATGGTGCACAAACCAAAACTGTTGATCCTTGATGAGCCTACCGTTGGTTTAGATCCAGTGTTACGCGATAGCATTTGGAACTATTTGGTGGAGATTGCTGAAAAAGAAAACACGGCTATTATTATCACCACTCATTATATTGAAGAAGCTCGTCAAGCTCACAAAGTAAGTTCTAATGTATGCAACCAAGTATACATTTAACAACAAAACACAGTTCATCATAACCAACCTTTGTATATTCAATTCAGTTGTTTGTTGGGTGTTTTGTTTTTATTTGTTTTAATTGTATAGATTGGTTTAATGCGCGAAGGACATCTTCTTGCTGAAGAATCCCCTGAAAGACTTCTCCAGCTTTTTCACGTTGAAACTTTAGAAGAAGTGTTTCTTATTTTGAGTCGGCGTCAGGAAGAAGGTCGTTTGAATGAAGCAATTGAAACTTTGGCTGATGATCAAAACAACACGATTATTTCACGGGCTGAGTCTAATGCTAGTGTTATGACTCTACCAATGAGTGGTAACAATACTTCTACTGATGTAAATATCATTATTTGTTATTACAAGAAATCAACACTAAATAATAATTAATTTTCTTGGTTTTCAGTTACTGACTGAAGTTATATCACCGAACAATACAAATGCTGTTCAAAACCATAGTGCATTTGCTTTAAATAAACATAGACTTAGGTCTTTGTTGTCAAAAAACGTCAAACAATTTTTGAGGAATCATGGGTAAAAGAAACTTAACCTAAATCATTACAAACTCATAAGGTTTTTATTGATATAAATAATTTTGCAGAGGTATGGCTTTTACGTTCATATTTCCAATTTTGGAAATTCTTTGCTTCTTGATGGCGGTCGGTGGTGATCCACGTGATGTTAAACTTGCTATTGTTAATGATGAGACACATATGCAACAGTGTAGGGGTTATTCCAAAGATGGGACGGTTGTACCTTTTAGTTACAGTGATTGTAACTTTACGAATCTTGGTTGTCGGTTTATAGATGAAATACAAAATCCTATGTTTGATTTGGTAATTATTTAGATTACGTAATATTTTACGTTTAATAACGTTATCGTTTTGTGTGTTTATTTTTTGTGTAGAAATATTATGACACCTTGGATTCAGCATTTGATGATGTCCGTCATGGTAAAATTGTTGGTGTTTTGTACATGGCTAGTAACTTTTCGGAAGCTTATTCAAACAGAGTGAACGATGGTCGTCAAGTCAGCGATAGTGATATAGATTTTGCAGAAATCAAAGTTTGGTTGGATATGTCAAGTAAGTCTCCAGATTCACAATGAAATCAGTGTGACGATGTTTATTAAATATTTCAGATCGTCAAATTGGGGCATCTGTAAAAGCACGATTATTTCGATTATTTCAAGACTTTCAGGTATCTGCTTTCAAAGACTGTAAATACTTTGATAAATTAGGCAGAATTCCTTTGCGTTTTTCTTTTGAGTATGGTGAAGAAGAAGAAGACTTTACTAATTATATGATTCCTGGAGTGTTGTTAACGTAATTATAATAATTATATTACTGTTATAAATTAATTAACTCTATTTTTGTTGTTATTGTAAACAGTGTCATGTTTTTCTTGGGAGCTACCCTAACCTCAACTATAATCGTCACTGAACGTCAAGAAGGAGTTTGGGATCGTTCAATTGTAGCTGGTGTTTCTTCTCTGGAAATAGTTGTCACGCATTTTGTAACACAATTCGTCCTCGTTCTGCTTCAAGCGTCTGAACTTATTATTCTTACCTTTTGGATCTTCGACAAAGACTATATTGGCGAATTGTGGCTCATTTTTCTATTTACCTTATTGCAAGGTATTGTTGGAATGGTATTTGGTTTTTGGATTTCGGTAGTTTCGGATAATCATAGTGCAGCTAACATTGTTTGCACCGGTATTTTCTATCCTATGATCTTGTTGTGTGGTAAGTCTTCACAAGTATTATATTTATTCAAATATAGCAAAGCAAACTTGGTTTATACTTTGACATGTTGGTTGCATAGTTGTTGGCGTAAGATATTTATAATTTCGAAAAACACAGTGTATATTAATTATAACTAACGTTCATATGTTTATTTATGTATTCTAGGATTAGTATGGCCGTTGGAAGGTCAACAGGACGCTCTACGTTACATTTCCAAATGTTTGCCGTTTACTCTACCAATTGTATCACTCCGTCAAGTTATCAAAAAAGGATATGGGTTGGATGATTGGGATGTTTTGGATGGTTTTGGTATCACTATTTTATGGATATTTATTTTGTCAACGATAAGTGTTTTTGCAATTAAGGCAAAGCGATAAGTTTTATTGCTGAATGTTTTACTTTGTTTAATTTGAGTTCTAAGCTATTTTTTTTATCTTAGAACGGTGTGATAACGTTATAAATTGGATTGTATATGTATTTAATTTACTATCCTAACGTGTGGAATTTAATTGTTGTTTGATAAAATTAATGAATTTAACTGTTTAACAAAAATCACATTTAAATTCAAATTAAATACATATTTAAACAAAAAGTAGTTTGGCTTTTTATTCAAAAAATTTCAGTAAAATAGATTTACAAGATCAGTTTTGACAGGTGTCAAAATTTGAATACCACGCATTGATTGGCTCGAATTTTGAAAAATGGCCCACAAATGGCCTTTGAATGACAGAAACTTTGATTGCTCAGATTTTTAAGATTTGAATACTTCACTGTGATTTTGATTTTGAATGTATTCTTTTATTTTGTTCCGTTTTATGATTCTATTTATTTTTTGTTCAATTTCGTCTATTCTTCGTGTCATTCTCCAAGATTTAAAAGACCAAACGTACAGAAATGATTTTCAAAGTTAGCAAATAATTTTCAAATGGTAGAGTTAAATTATCTAAAAGAAAAACCTATTCTCCGGAGTGTTTATTGATTAAATGCATTATTTTTAATAAAATGTCTTTTTTGGGGATTACTTGCCCCAAAGTGCCTGTAAAATTCTTCCTGAAGAGCTTTTTCCGGGAAAAGTGTCGAACTTTATTGTATTTTATTACCCTATTTTTAGTTTTTCATGCTTTTCCATGCCTTGGAAAACAAAAGATAAAATATGATTATATAATTGGGTTTACCCTAGGATTTACCTTGTAAGCTGTTCTGTAGACAACTGACATCACACCAACACTGACCACAATGCAATGGATGATAAGTGACAAGTTACCACGTGTTACCACGCAAGAAACGCAGCATGAAGTTAAAATGTTTCAATTAACTGTATGTTTAGTTTAAGAACCGCGTAAATTATATTTTAATATAATTTTATCAATTGAATTATACTAGGACAGAAAACGTTTCTTCGCTGCATTTAATAACCCAAGCGCCTTAAAACATGTAGCGCAGGCAACTCAACATACAATCTTATGCAAAAATATCATAATTTCACAAAAACAAAAAAATGAATTTTAGGAATTAAATTACCCCTTATACAATATATTACACTAATATATAGTATCAAAATTCTTAGAAATTTGCTTGACCCGTTAAATCATCATGTATCTCACTGTGCGACGTTGCCGTGATCGCTTTGGCATTCTCTTGACAGTAATATATCTAATTGGCTTTATTAAGTGAAAAATTATTATTTAATCTATTAAACAATGAAGCTGAACACTTTCTTCTTTCTTAATTTTGAGGTGTAGTTGTCGAAACTAATAAATTAACATTTGAAAATATTGTTAGGTTAAGTTAGGTTAGGTTACAAGTATACTTCAGTTCACCACTAAAATAATTTCAGAAATTTACCACATTTTTCTGCAAACAAAACTTTTGTCAAAAAACAATTAGAATATCCTGTGAAATTGTTTGTTGTTAACGTTCTCATAATGTTTAATATAAAAGTACAGTAATATTCTTATAGTTGTTTTTGTAAAACGCACTTAAACTTAAACTAATGTAATATATTGTAAGTTTCGCCTGATTTATGTTCTAAAATTACTTGTATTATAGCAATGAAACTCATTGCGGTTTCCGGTGTGAGGCACAAATATAGCACCATAATCCCATAAAACAGAATTTGCTGTTTACCTATCGCCTATCGGGCATTTAATTGACAGATAATGTGTGAAAGCCTACTTTGCAAAATGCTAATCTATCGTTGTCAGTTTGCGTTAAACAGACTTTAAGTTTTACCGTCATTATACAATAAATTTTAACGAGCGTTAAACTCCCACCCACCTGCTTACGCTTTCAACAAATAAACTTACGTACAATCATACGTACAATGTCTGTATGAATATTATGAACATACGTCTTTGATGAAATTATATTGAAACATGTTGTTAAGTTTTACAATTTATAGCATTCACAAATATTCATGCAAATGGTTCATTCGCCCACATAGCTGGAAATTAAAGTATAGATGAAAGTTTATATTTCCTGGATGTGTTCAGAAAAGTGATTGGAATACTTATAGTTATGTTACTTTGGTTTTGTTTTTATTAGTTTGTTAATATTTCTACTCCCTAGAACCAGACCTAGAACTTTATCGTGACAGATCGTGACAAACGTGACAAAACATAAAAAATGTATCTGTATGCAACACATCATGCACATTAGTCCGTGATTTGTTTAATTTAAAAGTTAAAACTATAAATGATTGTTGATATGAATTTAGCATATATAAGTAAATGTTTACAAGCATTTATAATCTAATCAAAATGAATACCGGTGACAAATAGGAAATTACACTTGAAACAACTTGAAACGACGAAAGCTTCAAGATAAACGTAGTGCGCATGCGCACCAGACGTCCAGTGGTTTCGACAACCGTGAACAACATCAACCAGTCGCAGTCATTAGTAATGTCCGCCGTTGGTGTTGGTGCGTCCGCCTTGCATAGTTTTGCTTGTGTTTCCTGCGTTCCGCGACTGCCCATCGTTACGCGAGCAGGCTCAATCACTATTGCGACTACCTGCTGAAGCAGAATGGTAATCGTTTCGTAATCGCCTTGTAGGAAGAAGTGAAGAGCGCGCGCACTGTTGTTAATCTTTGGGGCCGTGTGCTGAGCCGCTGATGGTGTCGCCCGATGCCGACGAACGATTAATCGCGTTTATGCGGAGAGCGGCGAGCCAATGTCGGCGGCGATGTTGGCGTGTTGCCCGTGCTGCATGCGCTTCGCGTTCTCGCCCGAGGAGCTGGAGCAGCGGCACAAGAGTGCCGAGATCGACAAGATGATCGAGAAGGACAAGCAGACGTTTAAGCGGCAGGTGAAGATACTCTTACTTGGTGCCGGAGAGTCCGGGAAGTCCACCTTCCTCAAGCAGATGCGAATTATTCATGGAGTGCGTTTCGAACGTGATCTCGTGCGTGAGTACCAGCAGATCATCTACCAGAACGTGGTGCGCGGAATGCAGGTGTTAGTGGACGCGCGTGACAAACTAGAGATACCTTGGGGCGACAACGACCACGCCATAATTGGCGAAATAATACTCACCCTACAAAGCAGTCAGATACAAGACGTGAAGACATTTGTGGAGTATCAGTCTTCGCTGGCGACATTGTGGGCTGATTCGGGGATTAGGCGTGCCTTCGAACGACGTAGAGAGTTCCAACTCGTGAGTGTTTTATTTAATTATATTTATCATTAAACACACATTATATATTATGTTGTGTTTTCAGAGTGATTCAGTTGAGTTCTTTCTCAACAATCTAGGCCGAATAGCTAAGGAGGACTACATACCTACAAATAAAGACATTCTGCACTGTCGCAAAGCTACAAAGGGTATCACTGAATTCATCATACCAATCAACAATGTGCCTTTTCTGTTCGTTGACGTCGGTGGACAACGGTCACAACGACAAAAGTGGTTTCAATGCTTTGATGAAGTCACCTCAATTCTTTTCCTAGTGTCATCATCTGAATTCGACCAGGTGCTGCTTGAAGATAGGAAAACCAATCGCTTAGAAGAAAGCCGCGACATATTCGATACCATCATTAACAATAGGATATTTACGAATGTCTCAATTATTTTGTTTCTGAACAAATCTGATCTTCTAGAGAAAAAAGTGGGAAATCCCGAGACGGACATTCGTTGGTATTTTCCACAATTCAACGGCAATTCGCATTCTATCAAAGACGTGCAAGCGTTTATTTTGGCGATGTTTACGGGCGTGAAGCGCGAGGCGAAGAAACAACTCTATTATCATTTTACGACAGCGGTCGACACGGAGAACATAAAAGTGGTCTTCAATTCGGTGAAGGACACAATACTCAATCGAAATTTGGAAATTCTAATGCTGCAATGAAAACAGCATTGTTGTAAATATTACCGGCCATTGTGAAGAAAACACGCGGCCGTAAATTATTGATGGAAATTTTTACTATATTCTGAAAGTTACACGGATATTTATTACGTTTTTATTGCTCAAATTTGTTAAGTGCGGGGGTGATGAGGTTTATTTTTTGAGCATGCACAGCTATATTTTGTGAATTGTTAATCTTCCAGAAACGTACAAATCGAAGTTTAAGCCTTACTGAACTAAAATTTTGCTTTATTACAGTTTTTACTTCAATAATTTTTTTAACTGTGTTTAAAAATTGTAATAAACACAAATTTAATGTTAACGTAAACTCACAAAAAATTAAAATGATAAATATTATAAGAGAGTTTACACTCTCGCGCATTTAAAAAAATTCTAAGAACTATCTAAGAACTTTGTTACAAATTTACACGACACATTTTTGGCATTTATATAAAATATTTTTATTATGTTGTATATATTTCTAAGACATTGTAAGCTGCGTTAATTGCGTAGATAGAATTTACTGTACATATACGTTCTTCAAATCGTACCAGTCAACAATGCGGACAGACACGAGCACATCTTACAAAAACAAATAAAGACGTAAGCGCGCGCGCACTCGTTTTCCAACATGTGTGAAACCAAAGTGTGTGAACTGTGCAAATTGGGAACACAAGCAAACTTCATATACTAACATATGTAATAAGACTGACTCGATGTAGTGACAACTTTGTGTAAATCTCCCACTCGTCTATCCGCATTACGCGATTAGATTTGGCTTCCGATGAACAAAATATTTTAGAAACGATTTTGCATTTTGGTAGTACATTACCAAAGACGCATGTGACAAAAAAGTTTAATAAGTATGACAACTACGATAAGAAAGATTGCAACTATTTTCGGCAAACATTTTATAGTTTGTCTCACCACATACAAACAAACATTAATTTATATTACGGGTGCAAACACATGACATGGCTATATGAACTGTAAACAAGTGAACTGCCTTATGTATTTAAAATCTTTTTTTTATCAAGGTCTTGCTTTAGGCTTGGCTGATTGATCGAAACAGTGCCTTTTTTAACAGATGATATTTATATGAATGAATTGTTCTTAAGCGGTATGAATTAACACACCACGCTGTATAAATCTATGTATAGAGGAGAAGTAACGAACTCGAAAATTTATTGTAATTTGTATTATAACATTATATACATGCATATAGTATATTTACGTATATATTTTATACACATCTTGAGCAATTGTTGATAACTCAATTTATATTGCCTAGTGCAAATTGTGGAATTTGTGAGAGTTGAAATATTGGAAAATGTGATTTATTGGGGAAATGAATTTAAAGGTTGTAAGGATTTTACACGAGAATCAATGATTGTAATCGATTAATAAACGAATCCGTAACGGTTAATTATATTGTTGTGTCACATAAATGTTGTGTTTGTTAAATTTTTGTCATTCTTTGATAGTTTACAATTCAAATTGATATGAGGATATAACAGGTAATTTACTTTGATATTGCAAAATAGTTAAGATATGCAACTCAAACTACATAACCAAAAAATATCATTGTCAAATATTGTCAATGACCTATTTTTACAGATTTAATGATTTTCTTAGCAGTTTTGAAGTAATCTATGAAGTCACCATTGTTTAAAAATCAGTTCAAATTTTTTTTATAGCTAAAGAATTGCTTTTCAACGTATGACAAAATTTAAGACACAAAACATTCCCGAAATATTTTATTTTGGCCTTCAAAGTTGGACAATTTTTTAAGATTACGTTATGGAAAATTGCTTGTATCTCCTTACCATATTATCCAATTCTCACATTCTAAATTTTCAATTATAGCTAAAGAGTTGCTTTTCAACGTATGACCAAATTTAAGACACAAAACATCCCCGAAGTATTTTATTTTGGCCTTCAAAGTTGGACAATTTTTGGATTTTTTAGTTTACGTTATG